>WNWK01022433.1:0-32559 GCA_009830355.1 Cherax destructor
AACCATACCTCAAATCATCAAACTTAAAGTGCACACGCCACCCTCACATCACCCGAAGGGGATTCTCAACGTCTTACATCACGAATTTTTGCGAAGCGCTTTGCAAAGTCTACAACACGCAGAATTTACCTCCACCGCTCTTCGCTTCGGCCCTTTCTTACCTTCCCTTCTTGCTGATGGTCCTCATTTAATCCTGACTCTCTCATTGACTATGACAGCAACTGACTTACTACACAAACTCTGGGTTTATGCCTCTAGCACTCCTCTCAGTCCCTTCTACCTCAATCTCTTGCTATACTCTATCCTTGCACCATCCACTACCCTGCTACACTCCATACCCTACTAATCATCCCTCCCCTCTTACAATCCATTTTCCTTGCATCCTACTTTACCCTGCAGCGCTGTATGAACCCTTGGTTTAGCGGTTTTTTTTTATTATAATAATACAAAATCTGGGGTCACTGTATTGGGACTTGTTTTTTGAGGTCTTGTGATTCATGGCCCAAATAAGAATAGCAATGAAAAAATCTAAAAGGAAAGTTTAAGAACCACCACTGAACTAAAGAAACTTCAAAACACAAAATGGAATACGTCTTGTTGACCATAGCTAAGTAATATGGTAGTCAATCTACCATATTTCCTATTATAAAAATGAAGATGCATAAAAAGTGCTAATGGGGCCCAACAGGTTAAAATTCTCGCAGGGTTCATATAGGATTTCTTGCTTATACATGTTACTTTACAAGTTTAATTAACCAATATTCTGACTTAAAAATGGTTTGTGAAAAGTAACTTTCAAGGTCTGAAACAAATTAAATCAGTTTACATTAGCCTCTTCTCACTTATTGATGTACACATTTACCAACTATTTGGACTTGAGCTCTCCAACCAGAATGCAAACTTAAATAATGTATATTAGAGCTGATTTCCTCTATTCTGTTTATTACAGTGTATGGTACACTACTGTATAAACATTAAAAATATACTAAAAATGTTATAAATGGTGAAAGTGACTTGGAAAATACCTGAAGATGGCCACCTCTTCCACAGTCACCCCTGTCTCTAATTCTTCTGCTCTTGTTGCCACCTCCTAGTTAAGAACAATAAATTGGTTGAACTAGGCATAAGAATTAACTGGGCGTCTACACTGCACATTAAATTGTTTGCAATCCTAATGGCACTAAAGCTAACTTATGACACTGAGCTTGACTCTATCATCATTACTGATTCTATGTCATCACTGAAGGCTCTTGACTCGTATAATGACTCACAGTATGCTCATTGGAGAAGCCAGGTATAGATACTCAAAAATCTGGGACAAAGGAATTTATGTACAATTGCTATGGATCCCATCACACATTGGATTACTCCTTCCTTCATGATAAAGTTGATGTGTTAGCCAAGAAGAGTACCCAGAAGGAGAATGTAGAATATAACTTTGGTATATTTGTGTCTAGCATTAGGAATAATACGAGAGAAATAAATAATGAAAATGATTGCTATAGGAATGCAGTTAGAAGCCTGAGTAGATCTATAACCCACTATGATAACATGAACATAGATAAACATGTTTATGGAGCAACTTGCAATGTGAACAGACTGATGTTGTAGTGGCCAGGCTTAGGCTTGGCTACAAGTACTTTCTGGCAGTTTGGGAGACACCAGATGATGATCAAACTAAATGCAAATTATGGGATCAGGCATATGGTCACTGTCTTGAACACTATGTGCTTAATTGTCCACATATTGAGGAATACAGAGATAGACAGTATAATAACCTATGTGACATGTCAAGATATCTTATTAATGAAAATAAGATACCAGTTATACTAAGCAAATTGCTGTCCTTGTAACAGATAAGTGAACTGTAGATATAAATCCAAATGTACAATTGTTAACCCTTTTGGGGCCTAGTTCCTAGGCCTTTTGTGTATCCATATGCTCTGCGCTACTGTCCACAGGGGGATATGAGGTGCACAAAACTAGCCACACAGGTGGCAAAATCTGAAATCTAAATCTAATTCTTTTGCTGTCCTAGACTCAGAGGTCCCCACCTCATTCTGTTTTCTCCTCTTCCTCTTTCTCCAAAGTTTCTGTGTCTACTAAACCTCGTACAACACCTACTCCCCATCGCCCGTCTCCATCTGAAGTTCAAAACATCCCAGTTGTTAAAATCTTCTTCACCCCTCCTTCCTTTCTGCAACCTGCTCATTTTTTCTTCCCAGTCTCTGTACCGGTTCTTCACCCCCAACTGGTTCTGTTATGAGTGTGGAGGTTCATCCTCCTCGTACAGTTCCTTCTTTCCCTGTCCTCTCCCAAGTTTCTCTCTCTTCTGTCCCCTCCCAGGTCGCTTCCCTCCTGTCCTCTCCCAGCCTCCTCCAGTTCCCTCTACCCTTTTGTCCCCCCTACTTTGGTACAGTCCATTGGCACCCCGATATTTACTCACCCTCGTTCCATCTCCACTAATGTACCACATACAATGTCCTTGACCTCTGAAACATCTTGAAGCTATATCAGTATATATTGAGGAGACTAGACCTTTGACGGACATCGATCCCCTCCGGTTCCTCCTCTTCACTCCTCTTCGTCTACACAACTCCTTTATTGCTGCTTAAAAGTTCTCTGCTGACTCCACATGTGTACTTTTCTAACCCTACTACTCCGTGAATACCTCTGCCTTCAGATTTCTTGTATCTTGCTCTTCGTAAATAATGGCTTGTTTACAGTGGAATATCCAGGCCTCAGAGGTAACCAGGGTGAGCTTCAAGTGTTGCTCTCCCAGTTTTTCGTTAGTGTTTGTTTACAAGAACCCAAATTACACTTCGCTGTTATTCATCCCATCTCGGTCTATGATTTATTATATTCATTGGATCCTTTGTCTGATGGAACCTTTAATGAAAGTGCACTTCTTATACACAATGATATTCCATACCGTCAGCTCCTTGTTCATACTTCACGCATTACACTGCAGCCCGTATCCACTTGAATAAGTGGCATACAATCTGTTCTTTGTATCTCTCTCCTTCTTGGGCATTGTCTATCCCAGATGTTGCTTTTCTGGTTTCTTCCTTACCTCCACCACTTCTGTTACTTGGCGATTTTAATGCCCACCATTTTCTCCAAAGCCTCCAACTGAATGCCACTCTCGGGCATTCAGTTGGAGGTTTTCATGCTCCTGTCTCCTCCATGTTTTAAAAATGAGTACTCCCACCCATTTTGATCCTCGTGCTCATTCTCTCTGCATCAATCTCTCGGTCTGTTCTTCCTCAACTGTACTAGACTTCACCTGATCTATTCTCCCGGACTTGCATGACAGTGATCATTTTCCAATCATCCTTACTTCTATGTATTCGCCACCTCCTCGTAGCCCACTGGCAATTTCACGGGCGAATTGGGACCTTTACCTCGTCTTAATGCTTTTCATGAGGTTCCGTCCACATCCTGCATTGATGAGATTTTACACTCTTCTCGACCTCAGTCTTAACCACAGCCATGATTCACAGCTTTTTTCATTCTATACCCCAAACCTCGGGCAAGCAATCTCAGAAGTGCGTGCCTTGGTGGTCTCCTGCTTTTGCTCCATCAGAACATTTGAAATGTGCTCGTGGGGCAGGTACCAGTACAACAGAACCACAGAAAGACTCCTTGATTTTAAGCAGGAGAGCGGTCACTCACCATGTCATCCGTGCCGCTAAACGCACTTTCTGGCGGGATTGTTTCTACCATCACTTGGCTTCCTCTATGATTCAGTTTGGAAAAAAAGTATGGAAACTGAGTGGTAAATACTCCCCCGACTCTGCTCCTATTCTTCGGGTTGCCGGTGTCAAAATAGCAAACCCTCTAGACGTTACCACCGATATTGGTAATCTGGTCCGTATTTCTCAGGGCTTCATCTATGCCCTCGTATCTTTCTCAAAGTCTGCCAGAGAGTTAGAGCCCTTAGACTTTTCTTCTATCAGAGAAGAATCTTATAATGTGCCTTTTACACTTCTGGAACTGGAGGCAACACTCTGCTTGCTGATCATCGGCAGCTGGGTCTGACGGCATTCATATTCCTATGCTACAGCATTTACATCAGTCAGCCCTTGCAGTCCTCTTAACACTATTTAATCTTATTTGGTCACAAGGAGTTCTTCCCCAGCTGTGGAAATCTACCATTGTTCTACATTCTCGCAAACCAGGTACTTCGGGACATGATGCCTCCTACTACCGTGCCATTGAAAGGTGATGGACTTTTGATGTGGAATTTAGAGACACACAATTGTCTTTCCACTCATCAATATGGCTTTCGTAAAGGCCGTTCTACCATTGACCCCTCACTACACTTGGATACATATGTTCGTAATGCCTTTGCCAGTAACCACTCAGTTATCACCATCTTTTTTGACCTTGAGAAGTATTGCGACCCCAGAATGGGGCCCAATGTTCATATATACAGTCAACCCTCCATTTTCGTGTATCTCTGTTTTCGTGTTTCAGTTTTCGTGCAGTTTTTTCGGGGAAATTTTACCTCCGTTTTTGGTGATTACCTCCGTTTTCGTTCTTGGTATGGAACCTGTCCCCCAGTGCCCCACACATAGAAAGCCCGCTAGATCGCAACCCACACACATTGTCACTTAGTGTAGCATTGTTTATGCTTGAGTGAACATCATCCCAGGAGTTCATACAAAACATTTATTAACACTTCATTGTTTTTGGCCCTTGAATATTGTGTGACTACTAAATAAGCTACCATGGGCCCAAAGAAAGCTCCTAGTGCCAGTCCTTTGGTAAAGAAAGTGAGAAACACAATGGAATTTAAGAGTGTAGCAGGCATGCAGGGAGTGTAGCAGGTAAGCAGGGAGTGTACCTGGAGTCTACCTGGAGAGAATTCCAGGGGTCAACGCCCCCGCGGCCCGGTCTGTGAGCAGGCCTCCTGTTATACCAGAGCCTGATCAACCATGCTGTTACTACTGGCCGCATGCAGTCCAACGTACGAACCACAGCCCGGCTGATCAGGTACCGACTTGAGGTGCCTGTCCAGTGCCTGCTTTAAGACAGCCAGGGGTTTGTTGGTAATCCCCCTGATGTATGCTGGGAGGCAGTTGAACAATCTTGGGCCCCTGACACTTATTGTGTTGTCCCTCAACGTGCTAGTGGCACCCCTGCTCTTCATTGGGGGGATGTTACATCACCTGCCGAGTCTTTTGCTTTCGTAGGGAGTGATTTTTGTGTGCAAGTTTGGTACTAAGCCCTCGAGAATTTTCGATGTGTATATAATAATGTATCTCTCCCGCCTGCATTCTAGAGAGTACAGGTTTAGGAACTTCAAGCATTCCCAGTAGTTGAGGTGGTTTATCACACTTATGCGTGCTGTGAAGGTTCTCTGCACATTTTCAAGGTAGCAATTTCACCCGCCTTGAAAGGTGCAGTTAGTGTGCAGCAATATTCCAGCCTAGATAGAACAAGCGATCTGTAAAGTGTCAACATGGGCTTGGCATTCCTGGTTTTGAAGGTCTCATTATCCATCCTGTCATTTTTCGAGCAGATGCAATTGCTACTTTGTTATGGTCCTTGAAGGTGAGATCCTCTGACATGATCACTCCCAGGTCTTTGACATTAGTTTTTCACTCTATTGTGTGGTTGGAATTAGTTTTGTACTCCGATGAGATTTTAATTTCTTCACGTTTTCCGTATCTGAGTAATTGAAATTTCTCATCATTGAACTTCATATTGTTTTCTGCAGCCCATTTAAAGATTTGGTTTATGTCTGCTTGGAGTCTTGCAGTGTCTTCAATGGTGGACACTGTCATACAGATTCGGTGTCATCTGCAAAGGAAGACACAGCACTGTGGCTTATATCCCTGTCAATGTCTGATATGAGGATGAGGAATAGGATGAGAGCAAGTACTGTGCCTTGTGGAACAGAGCTTTTCACAGTAGCTGCCTCAGACTTTACTCTGTTGACTACTACTCTTTGTGTTCTACATGTTAGGAAATTATAGATCCATCTACCAACTTTTCCTGTTATTCCTTTATCACGCATTTTGTGTGCTATTACACCATGGTCACACTTGTCAAAGGCTTTTGCAAAATCTGTGTATATAACATCTGCATTCTGTTTATCTTCTAGAGCATCCAGGACCTTGTCGTAGTGTTCCAGTAGTTGGGACAGACAGGAGCGGCCTGCTCTAAACCCATGCTGTCCTGGGTTGTGCAATTGATGGGTATCAAGATGAGTGGCGATCTTGCTTCTTAGAACCCTTTCAAAGATTTTTATGATATGGGATGTTAGCGCAATTGGTCTGTAGTTCTTTGCTATTGCTTTACTGCCCCCTTTGTGGAGCGGGGCTATGTCTGTTGTTTTTAGTAGCTGCGGGACGATCCCAGTGTCCATGCTCCCTTTCCATAGGATGTTAAAAGCATGTGATAGGGGCTTCTTGCAGTTCTTGATGAACACGGAGTTCCATGAGTCTGGGCCTGGAGCGGAGTGCATGGGCTTGTCATTTATTGCCTTTTCGAAGTCATTTGGCATCGTGGTGATGTCAGAAAGGCATGCGTCTGTCAAGTTCTGTGGCACTCTCATAAAAAATCATTTAGGTTTTCGATTTTCAATCTGGTTAGTGGCTTCTAAAAACTGAGTCATACTGGGATTTAAGTAACTCACTCATTTCCTTGTGTCATCTGTGTAGGACCCATCCCGTTTAAGTAGGGGCCCAATACTGGTTGTTGTTCTCGACTTTGATTTGCATAGGAAAAGAAATACTTAGGGTTTCTTTCAATTTCATTTATGGCTTTTAGTTCTTCACGTGTCTCTTGATTCCTGTAAGATTCCTTTAGTTTTAATTCGATGTTTGCTATTTCTCTGACTAGTGTCTCCCTACGTATTTCAGAGATATTGGCCTCCTGTAGCCGCTCCGTTATTCTTTGCCTTCGCCTTTATAGGAGCGCTTCTCTCTTTCTAGTTTGCATCTTCTCCTCCTTTTCTTAAGGGAATTTGCCTTGAGCAAACCTCAAGTACCACAGAGTTAATTTGTTCTAGACATAGGTTGGGATCCGTGATGCTTAGGCAATCTTCCCAGTTTATATCATTTAGGACTTAGTTTACTTGGTCCCACCTTATGTTTTTGTTATTGAAGTTGAATTTGGAGAAAGCCCCCTCGCAGCTGATCACATTTTGTTGATCTGGGGCTCCCCGCATGCATGTCTGGACCTCTATTATGTTGTGATCTGAGTATATTGTTTTTGATATGATGACATTTCGTATCAGATCATCATTGTTGCTGAAGATGAGGTCCAGCATATTCTCTAATCTTGTGGGCTCTACTATTTGCTGGTTTAAGGTGAACTTGGTGCAGAGATTTAAAAGTTCATGCATATGTTAATTTTCATCTGAGCTGCCTCCTGGTGTTATCTCTGCTACCACATTGTTTGCAATGCTCCTCCATTTTAGGTGCCTTAGGTTGAAATCCCCCAGTAGCAAGATGTTGGGGGCAGGAGCTGGAAGATTTTCCAGACAGTGGTCAATTTTCAGAAGCTGTTCCTGGAATTGTTGGGACGTTGCATCCGGGGGCTTGTAGACAACCGCGATGACCAGGTTTTGATTCTCGACCTTTATTGCTAATATTGTACTTCAAAAACATCATTTGAGGCATTTAGTAGTTCTGAACATATAAGTGACTCTGTGATATACAGGCCAACCCCACCCCCCTTTTTGCCTGTTCACTCTGTCACACCTTTATAGGTTGTAGCCCGGGATCCATATTTCATTGTCCAAGTGATCTCTTATGTGGGTCTCTGTGAAAGCCGCAAACATAGCATTTGACTCTGTAAGCAGTCCACGAATGTAAGGTACCTTGTTGTTTGTTGCTGGCTTTCGACCCTGTATATTAGCAAAGATGAATGTAGTTGGATTGGTGGTATTGGTGGTATGGGGGGGGGGTCTTTTTTTCCTGGCTCTAATATCTGTTGTAATGGAGTGGAGGCCACTGACTGTGATTCCACTCCAGAAATGATTGCAGTTGGTGTACAATTTCTGTTATTTCCTGCCAGCTTTTTTTCCTTCCTGGCACTAAAAAACCTCCCTCTCCAGAGTGGCTGTGGCTACCCAGATTTTGCCATGGTCTGGATGTTCTGTGTCGCCTCGTACCCTTTAGGTGGTATGCCTCGCAATATAAGTTATAGCACTGTCTTTCCTGAATTGATGTGTGGCACATTTCAGGGTGGAAAAACTTACCGGACGGTAGGTTGCATTTGCCTGTTTTCATATGGGAACGGCATTTTCTGGGGTGATCATAATTGCATGTCCCATCTGATTTCCCAGATTTTCCATGCCTGCAGATACCAAGTGCATAATATTCACATAGGCCTGGTTTCCGTTTGCCCTGGTTTTTTGTGTCTGTGTTCCCCATTGGTGGGTTTGTTCCTGTCTCGTGTCTGTCTTCATTACTAGTGCTAACAATAGAGCCTTCAACTGTTTCCGGTAATTTATCTTCAGCATTTCCCTGGGCAACCCCTTGTTTACTATCTACCGTGTTATTGCTAGTTTGTAACACTGTGTGTGTGTCCTTATCTACACCTGTTTCCCCATCATTTATTTCACTAGAGCTACTGTCCCTCTTCAGGTCACCATCGTTTATTTCTCCATTCTTAAATTTACTGGCTACAATTTCAACATCTGTACCAGGGGTGGTAGCACCATCTCGCCCTGATTTTTTACTTTCCCAACTGTTATAGAAAGCTGTGATTTTATTCCACAGTTCGGTTTCATTTGGACATACCCAACAACACTTCCCTTGTTTAATATCTCGGGTAGTAGAGTCTTGAATGTCTACACAAGGGGCGTGGCAGCATTTACCACAAAAGTTGCATGTAATCCATGCAGAGGAACGTTTGCTTGTTAGTTTGCATACTACACAGGGTTTCAAGATTGATTTTGCTGGTTGCTTTACTGTATATTCTACTAATAGGTCCTCTTTAAGGGGGGCTCCTTGACATGGTAAAGAGGCTATCGGTCTGAGGAATTGGACCTTTTGGTCTTCTTCCTCAGACCGAACCTACTACCCCTAATCCCCCTCCCTTTCCCATCTCCCCCATCCTCCCTTTTCCCTTTCCTCCTCCTCCTCCTCACCCCTCCCTTATTTCCTTCCCAGTTTTACCCTGGGAGCTTCTCTCCTCAGGCATTCTAGTTCCTAGGTAGGGGGAAGGGTATCATAGTCCATCCCATTCCGTTGAGGTCCTTGGCGGTGGTGTAGTTTGCCGTGGAATCTGGATCGCCTGGGGATGTCCCGATCCCTCTCCGGTCACCCGGGGGGTGGCTTTGGGTATCTTTCGGGCGACGGGTGTATCTCTGGAGGCCACCTTTCGGATTCCGGGGTGGTGGCCGAAGCGGTATGCTTTGAGGCGGATATCCGGCCGCCCTCTTTTGTCCGCCGAGATGGCTCGGTGGATGTGAGGTTGCTATCCCGGATTGCTGGTTTACTGGCGTGAAGGGTAGGGTATGGCACGGGTTCCATGCAGCATCTGCACTACTTGCGGTGTTGAGGTCCTCTTGGGCACGAAGGGGGATTTGCGCTCCCTTTCATTCCTCCTAGGACCTATTCCTCCACGTTCCCCTTTTTTATTCTTTTTTATTTTATTTTATTTTCTTCTTTCTTTTTTTCTTAAAAATAAAAAGAAAGAAGTAACCTAACCATGGCTGACCCAATCCATGAACCCACTACCCCCGGGCCCCTTCCTGATACCGCACCCAGTACTGACCCTGCCTCGTTAACGGATGACTCTTTGGACACCTCTCATGCCCCTGTACCTCTTGCTGGTGCTGGTTCGTCACCTGCTTCAGGTACCAGGGTCCCGACTGGCCCTTTCGATACGTCTGACCTTCGCTCTTCTCTGACCTTGATTCCGGCTTCTGCCTCGACGGTGCGGCAATTTTCAAATCGCTCGCCCGTCTCCCATCGGACCACCCCCGGTCCCACACAAAAACGACCAAGACCCACACATGACGATTCGACACTCCCTTCTCGTTCATCGCAGAAACGACCAGCTCGTCACTCACTCCCCTTAAACTCTCTGTTTCAAACTACTCAATGGACAAAGTTTTTTACTCTTCGTCCAACTTCTCCTAATACCTATCTTTCAGACCATAGTATTGGTAAGGCTCTACTACGCCATGTTGGTCAAAACATCTCATTTCACGCTCTCAAGAGCGGCACTCGCATCATCACGGTCCAGAATGCTGGCCAAGCTCGTGATCTTTCTCTTCTTACGACCATTGACAATACACCTGTTACTATTGACAAGCACCATTCCCTCAATTCTTGTTGTGGTTCTGTCATTTTGCCCCACACCATTGTCCAACGGAATTTCCAGACATGTGGTGATGACATTTTCGAGCAGCTTGAGCTCCAAGAACTCCTATCCTTAAAGTTGACACTTTTGACCTCCCAGCCAATAAGCGAAGACGTTATCCTTGCAATATAGCTCGTTTAACGTTTGACTGCCGAGAACTGCCACCTTCGGTCTACATTGCAGGTCAACGTTTACAAGTTCGAAAGGTGACCCTACACCGCAGCAGTGTAGAAACTGCTGGCGTTTTGGTCATCCAGCAAAATATTGCAGGTCCATGGCCGAATGCCCAGTCTGTGGTGCTGACGACCATGCCAGTTCTTCTTGTACTCTACCTCCCTCTTGCCTTAACTGTCATGAGGCACATCCTTCATATTCTCGCCGTTGTCAGGTTTACCTGAATGAGCGGGAAATCTGTTGTCTCAAAGAGGCGGAAGGCTTCTCCTATGCTATGGCTGTCTCTCATCTTCGCCTTCAAGGAAACTTCCCGTATTTCTTATTCTCGCATTGCTAAACGTCGCCCGCTTCTGGGGTCCCAACTTCCATGGCTTCCTCTGTGGTTGCCTCATCCGCAATCACCCCTGTCTCAATCCTTTTGATATTCTTGGCTCCGAGGTCCCTACCTCGGCTTCCCATACTGTCCACACTCCTTCCTCTACTCACTCGCACAATCCTGAGTCTACACGTCCTCGTTCTTCACCTAAACCTCAGCGCCCCTCCTTCTCATAAGCCCGGCAAAAATCCCTACTGCCAGGTCCTTCGCCTCTGACTAGTTCTATAACGTGTGTGGAGGTTCATCCTCCTCCTCATACACTACCTTCATCCCCTGTCCCCTCCCAAGCCCCTTCAACAGTTTCCTCTTCTATCTCCTCACCCTCTACTTTAGTGCAGTCTATAGACTCCCTGATCGTTGCTCACTCTTCTTCCATTTCTAATGTAGTCCACATTCTGCATCTTTGACTTCCAAACACTGGAAGCTATTGCAGAATATATTACAGAGACTGGACAGATGATGGACACTACTCCATATGAGGTTCCTCATCTCTCTTCTTCGTCTCAACCCCCTTCCTTCACAACGTCCTCCTCCTTCTCTGATTACAGGTCTTCCGCTGCCTCCACACGTGGACTTTTCTAACCCTAGTCCATAGATTCCTCTCACTTCCACTTATATCTTTCTCTACATAAATCATGGCTTATTTACAGTGGAATATCCGAGGCCTCAGGGTAACCGGGTGAGCTTCAGGTGTTGCTCTCTCAGTTTTCCCCTGTTGGGGTCTGTTTGCAAGAACCCAAATTACAATCCACTGTTATCAGGCCCTTTTCAGGCTATGATTTGTTATATTCATCGGATCCTTTTTCCGATGGAACCTTAACGAAAGTGCTCTTCTTATACGCACTGGTGTTCTATACCGTCAGCTCTATATTCCTTCTTCCTTACATTACACTGCAGCCCGTATCCACTTGAATAAGTGGTATACACTCTGTTCTTTATATCTCTCCCTTCAGGGCAATGTCTATCCCAGATGTTGATTTTCTGGTTTCTTCCTTATTGCCACCCCTTCTATTACTTGGCGATTTTAACGCACACCATTTTCTCTGGGGAGGATCGCACTGTGACTCCCGTGGCATTCAGTTGGAGGCATTTCTTGCTTCTCTTCCCTCCATGTTTTAAATACGGGTACTCCTACCCATTTTGATCCCGAACTCATTCTTTCTCCTGCATCGATCTTTCCATCTGCTCTTCATTTACTGTCCTTGACTTCACCTGGTCTGTCCTCCCGGACTTACATGACAGCGATCATTTCCCAATCATCCTTAAGTCCCTCTGTTTTTTCCACCTCCTCATTGCCCACGCTGGCAATTTGACCGGCAAATGGGACCTTTACGCACATCTTACTGCCTTTCATGAGGTTCCTATCTCGTCCTCCATTGATGAGGTTTACATCTCTTTTCGTCCTCCATCTTCACAGCGGCTTCACATTCTATTCCCCAAACCTCGGGCAAGCATCCTCAGAAGTGCGTGCCTTGGTGGTCTCCTGCTTGTGCTCGGGCAGTGCGTTGAAACGTGCTGCATGGGGCAGGTATCGATATAACAGAACCACAGAGAGACTCCTTGATTTCAAGCAGAAGAGAGCTATTGCTCGTCGTGTCATACGTGATGCTAAACGCACTTGCTGGCGAGATTACGTTTCTACTGTCACTTCGGCTTCCTCGATGAGTGCAGTCTGGAAGAAAGTGCGGAAATTAAGTGGTAAATTCTTCCCGACCCGGCTCCTGTTCTTCAGGTTGCTGGTGTCGATATAGCACACCCTCCTGCCGTTGCCACTGAAATTGGTAACCATCTCGTCCGCATTTCTCAGGGGCTCCATCTATGCCCTCGTTCCTTTCTTCTAAGTCTGCCAGCGAGTTAAAGCCCTTAGATTTTTCTTCTCTTAGAGAAGAATCCTATAATGTGCCTTTTACCCTTCAAGAACTGGAGGCAACACTCTGCTTGCCGATCATCGGCAGCTGGGCCAGACGGCATACATATTCGTATGCTACAGCATTTACATCAGTCTGCTCTTACTGTCCTCTTACGACTCTTTAATCTTATATGGTCGCAAGGAGTTATTCCCCAGCTGTGGAAGTCTGCTATTGTTCTCCTTTTTCGAAAACCAGGTGCTACGGGACGTGATCCCTCTCACTACTGTCCCATCACTCTTACCAGTGCAGTTTGCAAGGTGATGGAACATCTAGTTAATAGACGTTTGATGTTGTATTTAGAGACTCACAATAGTCTCTCCCCTAGTCAGTATGGTTTCCGTAAGGGCCGTTCTGCCATTGACCCCTTGCTGCGCTTGGATACGTATATTCGTAATGCCTTTGCGAATAACCATTCGGTTATCGCTATCTTTTTCGACCTTGAGAAGGCTTATGATACAACTTGGAGATATAATATCTTGGCCCAGGCCCACTCCTTAGGCCTCCGAGGCAACCTACCATTCTTTCTTAAGGCTTTCTTAACTGACAGACATTTCTGGGTCCGGGTTCGTAATGAACTCCAAGCTGAAGGTGTCCCCCAGGGATGTGTTCTGAGCACAACACTTTTTCTGCTTGCTATAAATAATCTGGCATCTGTTCTCCCATCCAATATTTGGTCATCGCTCTATGTGGATGACTTTGCTATAGCTTGTGCAGGTGCTGACTGTCACCTCATTGCAGTTTCCCTCCAGCATGCCATCAACCGGGTTTCTGATTGGGCCACCACTCACGGGTTTAAGTTTTCTAGTGGCAAAACTCATCAAATTACGTTCACTAGACGTTCAGTGGTCTCTGATCATCCATTGTACCTATACGGCTCACGTATCCCAGAACGTGATACAGTCAGGTTTCTCGGCCTCCTGTTTGACCGCAGATTGTCCTGGAAACCTCACATTACCTCTCTGAAGGCGACTTGCATAGCCGGCTGAACCTCCTTAAAACCCTCGCACATCTTTCATGGGGGCTGATCGTAGAACTCTCCTTCGCCTACATTCAGCCCTAATTCTATCGAAACTCGATTATGGTGACCAGATATATTCGGCAGCCTCTCCTGCCACTCTTTCCAGCCTTAATCCCATCCATCACCAGGGATTACGCTTATGCCTTGGTGCTTCGCTCTTCCCGGTTGAGAGCCTCTATGTAGAAGCGAACATTCCATCCTTGTCCGATCGTCGTGATGCACATTGCATTCGCTATTATGTTCGCTCTCATGACCTCCGAATCCTTCCATGTATAGGATTGTCACAGATGTTAGTAGACGCTCGTTATTTGTTCGTCGCCCTGTTTACTTCGTCCCTTTTCTCTTCGTCTGCATTCACTCTTGTCTTCCCTTCAGCTTCCGCCTTATATGTTCATGTGGCTTCACATTTTCCTCTACCCCTTGGGAAGTTCCTGCTGTCCGTGTCTGTTCTATTCCTCTACCTTGCGCGAAAGCCCAACTGCCTACGGCGGCTTCTCGCTCTTTCTATCTAGACCATTTCCGTTTTCATTCCCATGCCATCGCAGTATACACCGATGGTTCAAAGTCATCTGACGGCGTCGGATTCGCAGCAGTGTTTCCGGACAGCGCGTACGAGGGCATCTGTTACCCTCGGCTAGCATATTTACGGCTGAATTGTATGCCATTCTTGTGGCACTTATCCGTATTGCATCTATGCCTGTATCACCATTTGTGGTCGTTTCAGACTTCCTTAGTGCTTTACAGGCTATCCGTAAAATTGATACACCTCACCCCCTAGTTCTTCGTATCCACCTTTGGTTACGCCGTATCTTTAGCAAGCATAAAGATATTGTCTTTTGTTGGGTCCCTGGTCATGTTGACGTACAGGGCAATGAACAGGCAGACACTGCTGCGCGGTCAGCAGTACATGACCTTCCAGTTTCATATAGAGGTGTTCCTTTCACGGACTATTTTGCGGTCATTGCTACCCACCTTCGCACCCGTTGGCAACAACGCTGGTCTGACCTGCTGAATAACAAACTTCATTCTATTAAACCGGTTATAGGTTTCTGGCCTTCTTCTTGTCACCAATGTCGAGGTTGGGAGACTACACTCTCCCGTCTTAGCATCGGCCACACTCGCTTACTCACGGGTATCTCATGGAGAGCTCCCTGCCCTCTCTGTGAGCATTGTCAGGTTCCAGTGACTGTTCGACATATCCTGTTGGACTGCCCACTCTATCAACGAGCACGCAGAATTTACCTCCAACGACGTCTTCGCTCTGCGGCCCTTTCTTTACCTTCCCTTCTTGCAGATGGCCCCTCCTTTAATCCTGACTCTCTCATTGACTTTTTAACAGAAACTGACTTACTACACAAACTCTGAAGATTATACCTCTAGCACCTCCCTCAGTCCCTTCTACCTCGATCTCTTGCTACCCTCCTCCCCTGCACTATCCACCGTCATCTTGCACTCCATACCCTACTAATCGTACATCTCCCTCTTACAACCCACTCTCCCTGCATCCTACAATAACCTGCAGCGCTGTATAACCCCTGTGGTTTAGCGCTTCTATTTGATTATAATAATAATGATGTTGTAGTGGCCAGGCTTAGGCTTGGCTACAAGTACTTCTGACAGTTTGGGAGACACCCAGATGATGATCAAACTAAATGCAAATTATGTGATCAGGTATATGGTCACTGTCTTGAACACTATGTGCTTAATTGTCCACTTATTGAGAAATATAGAGATACAGTATAATAACCTATGTGACATGTCAAGATATCTTATTCATGAAATAAGATGCCAGTTGTACAAAGCAAATTTCCTAAATTTGCTTGTAACAGATAATTGAAATTTAGATAGAAACCCAAATGTACAATTGTTAACCCCTTTGGGGCCTAGTGCCTAGGTCTTTTGTGTATCCATATGCTCTTGCGCTACCGTCCACAGGATGGATATGGGGTGCACAATAAACTAGCCACTTCGATGGCAAAATCTAAATCTAATCAATGATATGTATGATACTAAAGCAGAAGGAGTTGATAAAGGCTATAGCGCCAGCCAGCGATAAAGTGTAGCATTAACAGTGTAGCAAGTAAGTTGAACGATTAAGAGATAGAAAAATGACAAGAATCTTACTCCTCCATTGTTGTTTTAGGTATTTCGTATTTATAAAGTGTAAATATTTCTTATTTATAAATTAAAGTGTAAATATTTCTTATTTATAAATTAAAGTGTAAATATTTCTTATTTATAAATTAAAGTGTAAATATTTCTTATTTATAAATTAAAGTGTAAATATTTCTTATTTATAAATTACGTACATTATTTCAGTGTGAATATTGTTGAGGGCTTATGCTGCCACCCACCACCACTAAATGTACGGCTTATGGTCAGTGGCTCTTATAAACCCAACAACATAAACGCACTACCACCAGTCCTCAAATTCGTAGCATATTTTATTCATTCTAGAGTATATGTCATGTTTTTAAGTTATTAATATTATTTATTATGTCATATTAGATGAATTGTGATAGATAAATAATCCGAAGTGTTGATATTAGTGTCATTGAAGGACTATATTGTCCTGTCTCCAAACAAATTCCTTCTGCCGCCGCCACTAGCCACATATGTAATGACATTTTATTCATTCTAGAATGTATATGAGGTTTCTGTGTTATTTATATTGTTTATTATGTCATATTAGATGAATTTTAATAGATAAATAAGCCGTTTAGAGTTGATATTAGCATCATGTATTTTGTCCTGTCTCCAAACAATACTCTCCTCCTGCCTTCAATAAAGGTATGTAATAGTGATTTAAATACTCATTTATCCATTTCTCTAGTCATTTTATTTAGTTCTCATTGTTTTATGTATGTAAAAGTATAGTTAATCTTAAAAAAAATTGTGAATATTTTTGTCTGGAACGGATTAATTGTATTTACGTTAATTCTTATGAGGAATATTAATTCAGTTAAAGGCCATTTCGGATAAAGTCCTAGCTCCTGGAATGGATTACGGCCTTTATCTTAGGGTGCACTGTATATGGCTTGCGTATCCCAGAACGTGATACGGACAGGTTTCTCGGCCTTCTGTTTGACCATAGATTATCCTGGAAACCTCACATTACCTCTCTGAAGACAACTTGTCATAGCCGGCTGAACCTCCTTAAAACCCTCGCTCATCTTTCATGGGGGCTGATCGTAGAACTCTCCGCCTACATTTGGCTCTAATTTTATCGAAACTCGATTATGGTGACCAAATATATTCAGCGGCCTCTCCTGTTACTCTCTCTAGCCTTAATCCCATCCATCACCAGGGATTACATTTATGCCTCGGTGCTTTTCGTTCTTCACCGGTTGAGAGCCTCTATTCAGAAGTGAATATTCCATCCTTGTCTGATCGCCATGATGCTTATTGCCTTCGCTATTAGGTTTGCTCTCATGACCTCCACAATCCTTCCATATATCAGATAGTCACTGATGTTAGTAGACGTTCTTTATGTGTTCATCGTTGCACCCGGTCATAACTACGTTAACAAGCAAAAAGTTGAACAGGTTGAAGAGGAAGACGTGCAACACGTCTCACCTAAGCAGTTGGCTTCTTCAGTCAAATACAGAGACGGCAGGCACAGAAGAGAAGCAAAAATGATGTAATTAGTCTATCAAAAACTATTTTCCAAGGTAGATGGAGTGATTGCATCATCTCTGCTATGCCTGCTGCCTCTGTATTAGACTGAAGAAGCCTGCTGAGCAGGAGAAACGTTTCTGTCAACATTAAAGATATCCAACTATTACAAATTTCTCTTCCTATTCAGTTTGTCGATATTATATATATCATTTTCAAGGCGATTTATGTAACACTGACCAGAGTGAAGCCGCATGTGTCAAGCAGCTGTTGGAACCCGCATGTGTCAGCAGTTGTTGGAACCCGCATGTGTCAAGCAGCTGTTGGAACCCGCATGTGTCAGCAGTTGTTGGAACCCGCATGTGTCAGCAGTTGTTGGAACCCGCATGTGTCAGCAGTTGTTGGAACCCGCATGTGTCAGCAGTTGTTGGAACCCGCATGTGTCAGCAGTTGTTTGAACCCGCATGTGTCAGCAGTTGTTGGAACCCGCATGTGTCAGCAGTTATTGGAACCCGCATGAGTCAGCAGTTGTTGGAACCCGCATGTGTCAGCAGTTGTTGGAACCCACATGTATCAGCAGTTGTTGGAACTCGCATGTGTCAGCAGTTGTTGGAACCCGTAAGTGTCAGCAGCTTTTTGAACCTGCATGTGTCAGCAGCTGAAGGAACCCGCATCTGTCAGCAGTTGTTGGAACCCGCATGTGTTAGCAGTTGTTGGAACCTGTCTCTAGTTACATTAACCCACTGACCAGGGTGAACCCGCATGTGTCACCTGCTGTTGGAACTCTCATGAGTCAGCAGTTGTTGGAACCTGCATGTGTGAGCAGTTGTTGGAACCCGCATGTGTCAGCAGTTGTTGGAACCTGCATGTGTCAGCAGTTGTTGGAACCTGCATGTGTCAGCAGTTGTTGGAACCTGCATGTATCAGCAGTTGTTGGAACCTGCATGTGTGAGCAGTTGTTGGAACCCACATGTGTCAGCAGTTGTTGGAACCCGCATGTATCAGCAGTTGTTGGAACCCGCATGTGTCAGCAGTTGTTGGAATCCACATGTGTCAGCAATTGTTGGAACCCTCATGTGTCAGCAGTTGTTGGAACCTGCATGTGTCAACAGTTGTTCGAACTTGCATGTGTCAGCAATTGTTGGAACCCGCATGTGTCAGCAGTTGTTGGAACCTGCATGTGTGAGCAGTTGTTGGAACCCGCATGTGTCAGCAGTTGTTGGAACCCGCATGTATCAGCAGTTGTTGGAACCCGCATGTGTCAGCAGTTGTTGGAACCCACATGTGTCAGCAATTGTTGGAACCCTCATGTGTCAGCAGTTGTTGGAACCCGCATGTGTCAGCAGTTGTTGGAACCCGCATGTGTCAACAGTTGTTCGAACTTGCATGTGTCAGCAATTGTTGGAACCCGCATGTGTCAGCAGTTGTTGGAACCCGCATGTGTCAGCAATTGTTGGAACCCGCATGTGTCAGCAGTTGTTGGAACCCGCATGTGTCAGCAGTTGTTGGAAACCGCATGTGTCAGCAGTTGTTGGAACCCGCATATGTCAGCAGCTGTTGGAACCCGCATGTGTCAGCAATTGTTGGAACCTGCATGTGTCAGCAGTTGTTGGAACCTGCATGTGTCAGCAGTTGTTGGAACCCGCATGTGTCAGCAGTTGTTGGAACCTGCATGTGTGAGCAGTTGTTGGAACCTGCATGTGTGAGCAGTTGTTGGAACCCGCATGTGTCAGCAGTTGTTGGAACCTGCATGTGTGAGCAGTTGTTGGAACCCGCATGTGTCAGCAGTTGTTGGAACCCGCATGTGTCAGCAGTTGTTGGAACCCGCATGTGTCAGCAGTTGTTGGAACCTGCATGTGTCATCAGTTGTTGGAACCCGCATGTGTCAGCAGTTGTTGGAACCCGCATGTGTCAGCAGTTGTTGGAACCGGATATGTCAGCAGCTGTTGGAACCTGCATGTCAGCAGTTGTTGGAACCCGCATGTGTCAGCAGTTGTTGGAACCCGCATGTGTCAGCAGTTGTTGGAACCGCATGTGTCAGCAGTTGTTGGAACCCGATGTGTCAGCAGTTTTGGAACCGCATGTGTCAGCAGTTGTTGGAACCCGCATTGTCAGCAGTTGTTGGAACCCGCATATGTCAGCAGTTGTTGGAACCCGCATTGTCAGCAGTTGTTGGAACCCGATGTGTCAGCAGTTGTTGGAACCTGCATGTGTCATCAGTTGTTGGAACCTGCATGTGTCAGCAGTTGTTGGAACCCGCATGTGTCAGCAGTTGTTGGAACCCGCATGTGTCAGCAGTTGTTGGAAACCGCATGTGTCAGCAGTTGTTGGAACCCGCATGTGTCAGCAGTTGTTGGAACCCGCATGTGTCAGCAGTTGTTGGAACCCGATGTGTCAGCAGTTGTTGGAACCCGCATGTGTCAGCAGTTGTTGGAACCCCATGTGTCAGCAGTTGTTGGAACCACATGTCAGCAGTTGTTGGAACCCATGTGTCAGCAGTTGTTGGAACCCGCATGTGTCAGCAGTTGTTGGAACCCGACATGTGTCAGCAGTTGTTGGAACCCGCATGTGTCAGCAGTTGTTGGAACCGCATGTGTCAGCAGTTGTTGGAACCGCATGTGTCAGCAGTTGTTGGAACCCCATGTGTCAGCAGTTGTTGGAACCGCATGTGTCAGCAGTTGTTGGAACCCGCATGTGTCAGCAGTTGTTGGAACCGCATGTGTCAGCAGTTGTTGGAACCCGCATTGTCAGCAGTTGTTGGAACCGCATGTGTCAGCAGTTGTTGGAACCTGTCTCTGTTCACAGTTAACCCTGCCAGTGTGGGAAACCCGCATGTGTCAGCATGTCTGTTGGAACTCTCATGAGTCAGCAGTTGTTGGAACCTGCATGTGTAGCAGTTGTTGGAACCCGCATGTGTCAGCAGTTGTTGGAACCTGCATGTGTCAGCAGTTGTTGGAACCGCATGTGTCAGCAGTTGTTGGAACCCATGTGTCAGCAGTTGTTGGAACCCGCATGTGTCAGCAGTTGTTGGAACCTGCATGTGTCAGCAGTTGTTGGAACCCGCATGTGTCAGCAGTTGTTGGAACCGCATGTGTCAGCAGTTGTTGGAACCGCATGTGTCAGCAGTTGTTGGAACCCATGTGTCAGCAGTTGTTGGAACCCGCATGTGTCAGCAGTTGTTGGAACCGCATGTGTCAGCAGTTGTTGGAACCCCATGTGTCAGCAGTTGTTGGAACCCGCATGTGTCAGCAGTTGTTGGAACCGCATGTGTCAGCAGTTGTTGGAACCTGGTGGTTGCGCATGTGTCAGCAGTTGTTGGAACCGCATGTGTCAGCAGTTGTTGGAACCCATGTGTCAGCAGTTGTTGGAACCCGCATGTGTCAGCAGTTGTTGGAACCGCATGTGTCAGCAGTTGTTGGAACCCATGTCAGCAGTTGTGGAACCATGTCAGCAGTTGTTGGAACCCGCATGTGTCAGCAGTTGTTGGAACCCGCATGTGTCAGCAGTTGTTGGAACCCGCATGTGTCAGCAGTTGTTGGAACCCGCATGTGTCAGCAGTTGTTGGAACCGCATGTGTCAGCAGTTGTTGGAACCGCATGTGTCAGCAGTTGTTGGAACCCGCATGTCAGCAGTTGTTGGAACCCGCATGTGTCAGCAGTTGTTGGAACCCGCATGTGTCAGCAGTTGTTGGAACCTGCATGTGTCAGCAGTTGTTGGAACCCGCATGTGTCAGCAGTTGTTGGAACCCACATGTGTCAGCAGTTGTTGGAACCCGCATGTGTCAGCAGTTGTTGGAACCTGCATGTGTCAGCAGTTGTTGGAACCCGCATGTGTCAGCAGTTGTTGGAACCACATGTGTAAACTTATTTGAAGGACCCACATGTGTCAGCATATGAGAACCTGATTGTAGCATTTTGAACGCATGTGTCAGCAGTTGTTGGAACCTGTCTCTGGTTACATTAAACCACCGCTAAATATCATTATTATATCCAAAGCGACTTTCTCACTTTATGAGCGATATAAAACAGAGAAAGAAACTAAGAGGTCTTTAATTTTCCCTCAGTAGACAAGTATGATATTAAAATGAATTTTTAGTTAAAGACTTCTTAACAGGTCATGAAAGGACTTCTGATGTTACATCATACTCTATGAAGAGTGACTCTTACCTTGATGTGAGTACATCATACTCTATGAAGAGCGACTCTTACCATGATGTGAGTACATCATACTCTATGAAGAGTGACTCTTACTTTGATATGAGTACAGCATACTCTATGAAGAGTGACTCTTACCTTGATGTGAGTACATCATACTCTATGAAGAGTGACTCTTACCTTGATGTGAGTACATCATGCTCTATGAAGAGTGACTCTTACCTTGATGTGAGTACAACATACTCTATGAAGAGTGACTCTTAACTTGATGTGAGTGCAGCATACTCTATGAAGAGCGACTCTTACCATGATGTGAGTACATCATACTCTATGAAGAGTGACTCTTAACTTGATGTGAGTGCAGCATACTCTATGAAGAGCGACTCTTACCATGATGTGAGTACATCATACTCTATGAAGAGTGACTCTTAACTTGATGTGAGTACATCAGACTCTATTGTTAGTTTGATATCTTTATTATGCACCCCATACCCATCCTGTGGGCGGTAGTCAAAAGATTACAGAGGTACATAATGGGTCCAGGGACTGGACCTCAAAGTTTGATAGCTGAGCAAGTTACAAAGGTAATGAACTCAGATGGTCACAATCATGACAAGTTACAAAGGTATTTGCAGATTACAGAGGTATATATAGGGTCCAGAGACTGGGCCCCAACGTTTTGATAGCTGAACAAGGTACAATGGTAATGAATTCACTAGTTACAAGGTAATTAATCATGTAAGGAAATTTACTTACGTCTGTACATGGTTGCACTTATGAACAAATTATAAAGCAATGAGCATTCTATTAGTCTACACCCAGCCACAACTGTAATGAGTTATTGGTGCAAATTTTAATTGTTGGGTCACACACACACACATATACATACACACACACACACACACATATACATACACACACACACACGTACACACACACATGCACACACTCTTCATAGAGTCTGATGTACTCACATCATGGTAAGAGTCGCTCTTCATAGAGTATGTTGTACTCACATCATGGTAAGAGTCGCTCTTCATAGAGTCTGATATACTCATATCAGTAGAGTCGCCTCATGAGTCTGATGTACTCACATCATGGTAGAGTCACTCTAAATAGAGTATATACATAACACATACTCTATTTAGAATGACTCTTACCGTGATGTGAGTACATCAGACTCTATGAAGAGCGACTCTTACCATGATGTGAGTAAATCATACTCTATTAAGAGCGACTCTTACCATGATGTGAGTACAACATACTCTATGAAGAGCCTCTTAGTATGATGTGAGTACATCATACTCTATTTAGAGTGACTCTTACCATATTGTGAGTACATCAGACTCTATGAATAGCGACTCTTACCTTGATATGAGTATATCAGACTCTACGGAGAGCGACTCTTACCATGAAGTGAGTACATCAGATTCTATGAAGAGCCACTCTTACCTTGATGTGAGTACATCATACTCTATTTAGAGTGACTCTTACTATGATGTGAGTACATCAGACTCTATGAAGAGCGACTCTTACCTTGATATGAGTATATCAGACTCTATGAAGAGCGACTCTTACCATGATATGAGTACATCAGACTCTATGAAGAGTGACTCTTACCATGATGTGAGTACTTCAGACTCTATGAAGAGCGACTCTTACCATGATGTGAGTACATCAGACTCTATGAAGAGCGA
This sequence comes from Cherax destructor, assembly GCA_009830355.1. Lineage (NCBI taxonomy): Eukaryota > Metazoa > Arthropoda > Malacostraca > Decapoda > Parastacidae > Cherax > Cherax destructor. The sequence goes on from WNWK01022433.1 coordinate 23,274, forward strand.
CTCTTACCATGATGTGAGTACATCAGACTCTATGAAGAGCGACTCTTACCATAATGTCTTAATAAAGAGTGATATAAGCGGAGTCTGCTCCCTTGGCTTATATACACATTCCATTACATAAGCGACACACACCTGAGGGAGGCAGTGCCAAGAAACTGCTGAAAAGCTTTTGATCCAAGGAAGTAGATTGACCTTCCGCCTACCTACACAGATCTAATTTGATTGGCTGACATTCACCTGGGCAATATTGCCCCTGAGGGTTTTGCACATACCTAGGCATATATGAACATAAAGTACATTATTGGACTTATATAAGAGTGAGTTAACGGGGCATTAACCTCACTATCAGTACACTAGCTGTCAATGTTCCCTTACTGAAGCTTGTATAACCAACTGCCATGTGTATCCAGTTGCTATGTGTACCCAGCTGCCATGTGCACCCAGCTGTCATGTGCACCCAGCTGCCATGTGCACCCAACTGCCATGTGTACCCAGCTGCCATGTGCACCCAGCTGCCATGTGTACCCAGCTGCCATGTGCACCCACTGCCATGTGCACACATCTGTCATGTGCACACAGCTGATATGTGCACCCAGCTGCCATATGCACCCAGCTGACATGTGCACCTAGCTGTAATGTGCACCCAGCTGCCATGTGCACCCAGCTGTCATGTGCACCCAGCTGCCATGTGCACCCAGCTGCCAATGAAGAGAAATTTCAAATTACTCTAGTATGGATCCCTGGATACAACCTATACAGATGTGACAGAGTGAACAGGCAAAAAGGAAGGGGGGGGGGGGGTTGGCCTGTATATCACAGAGTCACTTATATGCTCAGAACTACTAAATGCCTCAAATGATGTAGTTGAAGTTTTAGCAGTAAAGATCGAGAATCAAAACCTGGTCATTGTGGTTGTATACAAGCCTCCGGATGCAACGTCCCAAAAATTCCAGGAACAGATTCTGAAAATTGAGCACTGTCTGGAAAACCTTCCAGCTCCTGCCCCCAACATTGTGCTCCTGGAAAACTTCAGCCTAAGGCACCTAAAATGGAGGAATATTTCAAATAATGTGGTAGCAGAGATAACACCAGGAGGCAGCTCAGATGAAAAATTGCACACACACGAGCTTTTAAATCTCTGCACCAAATTCACCTTAAACCAGCAAATAATAGAGCCTACAAGATTGGAGAATACGCTGGACCTCATCTTCACTAACAATGATGATCTGATACGAAATGTCATCATATCAAAAACAATATACTCAGATCACAATATAATAGAGGTCCAGACATGCATGAGAGGGGCCCCAGATCGACAAAATGTGATGAGTCGCGAGGGAGCCTTCTCCAATTTCAACTTCAATATCAAAAATATAAGGTGGGACCAAGTAAACGAAGTCATAATTTATATAAACTGGGAAGATAGCCTAAGCATCACAGATCCTAACCTATGTCACAAAATGCGTGATAAAGGAATAACAGGAAAAGTTGGTAGATGGATCTATAATTTCCTAACAAGTAGAAAACAAAGAGTAGTAATCAACAGAGTAAAGTCTAAGGCGGCTACGGTGAAAAGCTCTGTTCCACAAGGCACAGTACTCGCTCCCATCCTGTTCCTCATCCTTATATCGGACATAGAAAGGGATATCAGCCACAGTGCCGTGTCTTCCTTTGCAGATGACACCCGAATCTGCATGACAGTGTCCATTGAAGACACTGCAAGACTCCAAGCAAACATCAACCAAATCTTTAAATGGGCTGCAGAAAACAATATGAAGTTCAATGATGAGAAATTTCAATTACTCCGATATGGAAAACGTGAGGAAATTAAAATCTCGTCGGAGAATAAAACAACTTCCAACCACACAATAGAGCGAAAAACTAATGTTAAAGACCTGGGAGTGATCATGACAGAGGATCTTACCTTCAATTACCATAACACTGTAGCAATCGCATCTGCTAGAAAAATGACAGGATGGATAATAAGAACCTTCAAAACCAGGGATGCCAAGCCCATGTTGATACTTTTCAGGTCGCTTGTTCTATCTAGGCTAGAATATTGCTGCACACTAACTGCACCTTTCAAGGCAGGTGAAATTGCTGAACTAGAAAATGTACAGAGAACCTTCATGGCCCGCATAACTATAATAAACCACGTCAATTACTGGGAACGCTTGAAGTTCCTAAACCTGTACTCCCTGGAACGCAGGCGGGAGAGATACATTATTATTTACACTTGGAAAATCATAGAGGGATTAGTACCAAACTTGCACACGAGTGTCACTCCCTACGAAAGCAAAAGACTCGGCAGACGATGTAACATCCCCCCAATGAAAAGCAGGGGTGCCTCTAGCACGTTGAGAGACAATACAATAAGTATCAAGAGCCCAAGAGTGTTCAACTGCCTCCCAGCATACATAAGGGGGATTACCAATAGACCCCTGGCTGTCTTCAAACAGGCACTGGACAGGCACCTAAAGTCGGTGCCTGACCAGCCAGGCTATGGTTCGTACGTTGGACTGCGTGCGGCCAGCAGTAACAGCCTGGGTGATCAGGCTCTGATCCAACATGAAGCCTGGTCACAGACCTGGCTGAAGGGGCGTTGACCCCTGGAAATCTCTCCAGGTATGGAAACCTTGAGGAAATTAAAACAACATCGGAGTACAAAACAAATTCTGGCCACACAATAGAGCGAAAAACTAATATAAAAGACCTGAGAGTGATAATGTTAGAATATCTCATTTTCAAAGCTCACAACCTTGTACCTACCACATTTGGTAGAAAAATCATATGATGGATAATGAGAACCTTCAAAATTAGGGATGCCAAGTCTATGATGATTATCTTTAAATCACTTGTTCTCTCTAAGCTGGAATATTGCTGAGCACTAACAGTCCTTTTCAATACAGGAGAAATTGCTGGTCTAGAAACTGTACAGAGAACCTTCATGGCACACATGAGTACAATAAAACACCTAAATTACTGTTATTACTTGTATTTCCTGGAATGCAGGCGAGAAAGATGCATGATAATATACTCTTGGAAAATCCTAAGGGGATTAGTACAAAATTTGCGCGCGAAAATCACTCCCAACGAAATCAGAATACTCGGCAGGCGGTGCAACACCCCACATAAAAAGAAGGGCACCACAAGTATGCTAAGAGACAACAAAATTAGTGTCAGAGGCCCAAGATTGTTCAACTGTCTTCCAGCAAACTTAAGGGGGATAGACCCCGGGCTGTCTTCAAAAAGGCGCTGGTCAGGCGCCACATATAAACCACAGCCCAACATGAATATCCTCACTTGGGAATTTTCTATACCATATTAATCGATACAGAGTAGACTGGTAGACAATAATTTGGACAATATAAAGAGAGACTTGTGAGTATCCCTGGGAACATTCGAGTACCTCAGACCAGGATATTTAAACGGACTAGGAGCACACTCATTTCCTTTCTTTTATTAATTAAATAGATTACACAAAATAATAGCAATCCATAAATAATATCCACTGAGAAACATTTTCTCTGAAGCCACATGATCGGTTCTAAGCAACTAGTAAAGCTTCGGGCTGGCTGTTATATCTTCTAATATCATAATACTTGATAACTCAAAAACCCTGCTACCCCATATGGGGGGAAGGGGGATGGTGGTGGTGCCAGATGGCACCAAACCATTGGCCCACATTATGAGAGAGGCTGCGGCTGGTGACAACCCCGCACTGTGCTACTCTGAGAAAAACTTCCCCTCACTCCTTCAGTTGCTGCCTTGCAGCATTGCACAGCTCCTGATGACGCACTGAGAAGTGTGAAGGTACTTGAGTTAAAGCTTTCCTCCCCCCGTGGCTTGGATTGCACATACACACACACAGGGGCCAGGAGCTGAGTCTCGACCCCTGCAACCACAATTAGGTGAGTGCATGTATGAGGAACTTCCTGCAGGAGGTTCAGTGGGACAAGGAATTGGTAGAAAAGTCAGTAAACGAAATGATGGAATACATAACAACAAAATGTAAGGAGGCAGAGGAAAGGATTGTTCACAAGGGCAACAGAAATAATGGGAAGACCAGAACGAGCCCTTGGTTTACCCGAAGGTGTAGTGAGGCAAAAGCTAAGTGCACTAGGGAATGGAAAAAGAACAAAAGGCAAAGGACCCAGGAAAATAAGGAGATTAGTTGAAGAACCAGAAACAAGTATGCACAAATAAAGAGGAAGGCCCAGCGATAGTACGAAAGCAACATAGCATCGAAAGTCAAGACTGACCCGAAACTGCTGTATAGCTACATTAGGAGGAAGACAAAAGTAAAAAACCAGGTGATCAGGCTGAGGAAAGAAGGTGGGGAACTCACAAGAAACGATCAAGAGGTAAGTGAGGAGCTCAACACGAGATTTAAGGAAGTATTTACAGTGGACACAGGAAGGACTCTGGGAAGACAGAACAGAGGGGGACACCAACAAGGAATATACTAACAAGTGTTGGATGACATACTTACAACTGAGAAGGAGGTGAAGAAGCTGCTAAGTGACCTCGACACATCAAAGGCGATGGGACTGAACATCTCCCCATGGGTCCTTAGAGAGGGAGCAGAGACGCTGTGTGTGCCACTAACCACAATCTTCAACCCATCCCTTGAAACTGGGCAACTACCTGAGGTATGGAAGACGACAAATGTAGTTCCCATTTTTAAGATAGGAGACAGAAACGAGGCACTAAATTATAGACCAGTCACTGACGTGTATAGTATGCAAAGTCATGGAGAAGATTATCAGGAGGAGAGTGGTAGATCACCTGGAACGGAACAAGATTATAAATGACAACCAGCACAGATTCATAGAAGGCAAATCCTGTGTCACAAGCCTTCTAGAGTTTAATGACAAGGTAACAGAAGTATGACACGAAAGAGAGGAGTGGGTTGATTGCATTTTCTTGGACTGCAAGAAGGCCTTCGACACAGTTCCTCACAAGAGATTAGTGCAGAAGGTATAGGATCAGGCACATATAACAGGAAGGGCACTGCAATACAGATATTAGTGCCAGGAAAAAAAAAAGACCCCCAATACCACCAATTCAACGACATTCATCTTTGGAAAAATACACACATAAGCAGTATAATGTGATCCTTTATTTCGCCCACGCAGTGGGCTTTATCGAGTCACGAACATGATCACATTATACTGCTTATGCATTTATTTTTTCAAAGATTGTGCCGGTATTTTATACCATTTATTTCCATCGACATTCATCTTTGCAAATATACAGGGTCAAAAGCCAGCTACAAACAACAAGATACCTTACATGCGTGGACTGCTTACAGAGTCAAATGCTATGTTTGCGGCTTTCACAGAGACCCACATAAGAGATCACTTGGGCAATGAAATATGGATCCCGGGCTACAACCTATACAGGTGTGACAGAGTGAACAGGCAAAAAGAGGGGTTGGCCTGTATATCACAGAGTCACTTATATGTTCAGAACTACTAAATGCCTCAAATGATGTAGTTGAAGTATTAACAATAAAGATCGAGAATCAAAACCTGGTCATCGTGGTTGTATACAAACCCCCGGATGCAACGTCCCAACAATTCCAAGAACAGCTTCTGAAAATTGACTACTGTCTGGAAAATCTTCCAGCTCCTGCCCCCAACATCTTGCTCCTGGGGGATTTCAACGTAAGGCACCTAAAATGGAGGAACATTACAAACAATGTGGTAGTAGAGATAACACCAGGAGGCAGCTCAGATGAAAACTCGCACACACATAAACTTTTAAATCTCTGCACTAATTTTTTTTATATTTTATTTAAAAACAGTACATACAAGTACATACAAGAAGAGATACATCAGGAACAAAATATGTATGTGATAATATAATAATTATTCTCTGTCATAACCCTACACGTCAGCAGGAAAGAAATTTGACATTTCATATTCGATGTAAACCCGGTACATCATAAGCCGCAATTGTGGAAACAAAGCATTCAAGACAAGGATAAGCATAACAAAGCATAGTATTATTTCACTAACTACAAATTACAAACCAAGAACCTCCCCCCCTTCCCGGAGCTACCGTACAACATGATCATGTGCTCTAGTATCAGGAACCCTCCTGCAGCTCAACACCTTACATATCACGAGGGAAACCCCGACTTAACTGATTTGTGTTCAGCTCAACACCTTATATATCACGAGGGAAACCCCGACTTAACTGATTTGTGTTCAGAACTCAACAAAGCGTTTCTCAACATAATTTTGTCTTAAGGATAGGAATAGGAGGCAGAGGGTATGTTATCCTGAGGCTGGGATGAAGGATATTGTTAGCCGTCTGGACGACATCATGAGAGGTAATGTCTCAGTGCTGGAGGCAACGATGTTGGCAGACGTAGGAGTGAGGAGCTGATTAGCAGCTACAGGTCAGCAATAGACAGAATTAGGAAGAAGGGTGGGAACCCTGTCATATGTGGTATTTTGCCAAGGAGAGGAGTTGGAAATGAATGGTTGTCCAGGGCAATTGGTGTAAATTGCTGGCTGGACAAATACTGCAAGGAAAATGCAGTAACATTCATTGACAACTGGGACCTCTTCTATGGCAGAAATGACATGTATGCCAGGGATGGGGTTCACTTATCTAGGTCTGGGGTGGGGGCACTGGCAACTGCACTGGAGGGAGCTGTTAGGGCTTTAAACTAGGAAAAGTTAGTGGTATGGGTTATGGGGGGAACCAGTGAAGTCCCAGTGTAGTAATGTTATAAATTCTAGGGGAACTAGTAATAGGCAGAATAAGGGGATTATTGGAAAGCCAGTGGCACTAGGTGACAAGGACAGTAATATGTATAGTGGAAAAACAGAAATGAGCAGGAAGGGTAAAGAGAAAGTAGGGTCTTTAAATGTATATTACACCAATAGTCATAGTGCTAGGAATAAGATGGACAGGTTGAGATTAGTTTCAAGTACGGGTAATATTGATGTTTTTGCAATAACTGAGACATGGTTTAATATGAAAAATCGGGACATGCCTGCCGAATGTCACATTCAGGGTTTTAAATTGTTCCAAGTAGACAGAAGTATCGGGAAGGGGGGTGGGGTGGCACTCTATGTCCGTGATCATTTAAATTGTTGCATAAAAACGGGTATAAAATCTGAAATAACACATACAGAGTCTGTCTGGATAGAATTTTCAGAGGGGTGTGAAAAATTTATTTTAGGCGCGATTTACCGTCCTCCAAACTTAGATAGGGAACAAGGGAGACTACTTTGGGAGGAAATTGTTAACGCCACAAGGAACGATAACGTAGTAATTCTAGGGGACTTTAACTTTAGTCAGATTGATTGGAATTTCTTGACAGGGAATTTAGAATCTAACGACTTTTTTAGAAGTAGTTCAGGATTGCTTTTTGAAGCAGTTTGTAACAGAACCTACAAGGGGAAATGACCTACTTGACTTGGTGCTGGCAAGCAAGGAAACCCTTGTTAATAATTTAGAAATTACAGAGGAACTCGGCTCAAGCGACCACAAGTCAAATTACCTTTAGCATTGAATGGATGTATGATAGTAGGGATAATTCAGTAACGGTCCCAGATTTTCGCTTAGCAGATAATAATAGACTTAGAGAACACTTATCAACTGTGGTCTGGGGTGAAGAAGAGAGGTATCAATATGACAGTTTTCTTAACACTATACAGGCTGCCCAAAGAACATTTATTCCGTATAAAGAAATTAGATCAAGTAGAAATGACCCAAAATGGATGAAAAATAGGCTCAAATATCTTTTAGGGCAGAAGAAAGGAATTTATAGGCGCATAAAAAGAGGTGAGGGTCATCTTATAAATCAGTATACTGACATTAAGAGGGACGTTAAAAAGGGAATAAGAAAAGCTAAACGGGACTATGAAATTAAAATTGCTAGGGATTCAAAAACTAACCCAAAAAGTTTTTTTTCCAGGTTTATAGAACAAAAGTTAGGGATAAGATAGGTCCCCTTAAAAATAACTTTGGGCATCTTACTGACAAGGAGAATGATATGTGTTCTACTTTTCATAATTATTTTCTCTCGGTTTTCACACAGGAAGACATTAATATTATCCCAGTAATTAATTTTTACAGAGGCCCAGAAGAAGATAAATTATGTAATATCACAGTCACTAGCGAAATGGTTATGAAACATCTAGACCGACTGAAACAAAATAAATCGCCGGGTCCTGATGAGCTTTTTGCAAGGGTTCTTAAGGAATGCAAAATGGAACTCTGTGAACCAATATCTAACATTTTTAATTTATCTCTTCAAACAGGTGTAGTGTCTGATATGTGGAAGATGGTTAATGTAATTCCTATTTTTAAAGCAGGGGACAAGTCACTACCGTCAAATTACCGCCCAATAAGCCTGACCTCAATTGTAGGCAAATTACTAGAGTCAATTATAGCTGATATTATTAGAAGCCATCTAGATAACCATAATTTGATTAATGATACTCAGCATGGATTCACGAGGCGTTCCTGCCTATCTAATTTATTAACCTTCTTCACTAAAGCTTTTGCGGGTGTTGATCACGATAAAGAATTCGATATTGTTTATTTAGATTTTAGTAAGGCTTTTGATAGAGTACTGCACAAGAGACTGTTAAAAAATTGGCAGCTCATGGCATTGGGAGAAAAGTGCTGTCATGGATCGAGTCATGGATCACCAATAGGAAGCAGAGAGTTGCATAAATGGGGTTAAATCCGAATGGGGACTTGTAACAAGTGGTGTTCCACAGGGGTCAGTCTTAGGCCCATTGTTATTTATAATAATATCAAATGACCTTGACGGGAATTACTAAATGATATGAGCAAATTACCGACGACACGAAGATAGGTGGGGTAATTGGTTCAAACATAAAATGTCATAGAACTTAAAGGAAATTTAGACAAACATTTCCCTGGTCAGAAAAGTGGCAGATGCAGTTCAATGTAGATAAATGCAAGGTTCTGAAGCTCGGGGGTGTCCTCCCAAGCATTTTAAGTTAAATAACGTAGAACTTAGCCATACAGATTGCCAGAAGGACTTGGGGGATGGTGGGAGCAACCCAAACCAAGACAGCAAGCCTTTTAAACGTACGTAATAAGGCTAATAGATTACTGGGATTTATATCAAAAGTGTTGGGAACAGGGGAAATCCCCGGGGTTATATTGGGTTTTTTTTTTCATCATTAGTAAAAGGCCCCCCCTAGATTACCAGCTCAGTTTTTGGTCTCCCCATAAATTAACCCCGAATGGAAAAAATTCGTTAGAAAACCCTTCAGCGTAAAAATGA
>WNWK01022434.1:0-32558 GCA_009830355.1 Cherax destructor
GAGGGCGTGACTCTGCCTATGTTTACTAACCACTGGGCACCCCCGTCGCCCGGGGTCTAAAAAACCCAGATTGAACATAGACTTGTGAAAACCATCTCTATCAATTTACCAGAAACTGCCCGGGATATCATTCCCCCTTCTGGATTTTGCACTGAGGGGAGAGTAAAGAACTCTTGTTTAATAACTTCCCCCAAACAGGTATTAAACAACAAAGAAAAAATAAGTGTTGTCTAGAGAAACGATGTGTCTTACAAATAAATCATATTCACATCGTGTCCCACCGGCTACCAGAACCATATATAAACCGACCTACAACTTCAACATTCTCAGTGAACAGTTCCTGAGGAACTCACTGAAAAATTTTGGGAAAAGCCACCCCAAGCAACTTTTGGGGAATGAAACATTGATACTTGTACCCAAGAAAGACTGAAAATGGCGCCCGACATTGGCATTTGCCTATTCAATGCGAAGACGACCCCACGTTTTCCGCTGCCTTTTTCAAGTAACTTGTTAATGAACAACGGTGACAAATTTTTCCTCGACATTGGGTGTTTGGAAAGTTCTCCCCAGGAGGACATCCAAGAGTTAATGGCACTTTCTTAGATGACGTTTGTGATAAGGTCCAGCCCTGTCACACTGTCGAAACTCATGACGAATAACTTCAAAAAAGTCACATGATGATGAAGTCGTCATGCCCCTCATGTGAAGACATCTCAGAAGAGTGGATTTTGCTAGAGAAACTAGCGTTGCTAGCCTAAAGATCTATGTCTCCCAAATAGTATCAATTTCTGAAGTCAGAGATAAAGTATCTTTGAAAAGCCACTCCCCAGAAAATTTACTATTGAGGGGTTAATATTAAAATAAATGTGGCTAGTGACACTAAGAACAACCTCAATGAGAGTAAAAATAATATTAGAGAGTGAGAATGACGCTAGTGAGAGTATGAATGACGCTAGTGAGAGTATGAATGACTCTAGTGAGAGTATAAATGACGCTAGTGGGGTTGAATGACGCTAGTGAGAGTGTGAATGACCCCTAGTGGGGTATGAATGACGCTAGTGGGTATGAATGACTCTAGTGGGGTATGAATGACGCTAGTGGGGTATGAATTACGCTAGTGAGAATTTTTATTGACGCTAGTGAGAGTATGAATTAGGCTAGTGAGAGTATGAATGACGCTAGTGAGAGTATGAATAATGCTAGTGGGGTATGAATGACGCTAGTGAGAGTATGAATTACGCTGGGAGTATGAATGACGCTAGTGGGGTATGAATGACGCTAGTGAAGTATGAATAATGCTAGGTAATATCATAACAGTAGTACTCAACAGGTAATAATATCATAGTACTCAACAGGTGATAATAACATAGTACTCAACAGGTAATAATACATGTACTCAACAGGTGATAATAATAACAGTACTCAACAGGTAATAATAACAGTACTCAACAGGTAATAATAACATAGTAAACTCAACAGGTAATAATAACATAGTACTCAACAGGTAATAACAAGTACTCAACAGGTAATAATAACAGTACTCAACAGGTGATAATAACATAGTACTCAATAGGTGATAATAACAGTACTCAACAGGTAATAATAACAGTACTCAACAGGTAATAATAACAGTACTCAACAGGTAATAATAACAGTACTCAACAGGTAATAATAACATAGTACTCAACAGGTAATAATAACATAGTACTCAACAATGTGATAAAAACAGTACTCAACAGGTAATAATAACATAGTACTCAACAGGTAATAATAACAGTACTCAACAGGTAATAATAACAGTACTCAACAGGTAATAATAACATAGTACTCAACAGGTAATAATAACATAGTACTCAACAGGTAATAATAACATAGTACTCAACAGGTGATAATAACATAGTACTCAACAGGTGATAATAACAGTACTCAACAGGTAATAATAACAGTACTCAACAGGTAATAATAACAGTACTCAACAGGTAATAATAACAGTACTCAACAGGTAATAATAACATAGTACTCAACAGGTGATAATAACATAGTACTCAACAGGTGATAATAACAGTACTCAACAGGTAATAATAACATAGTACTCAACAGGTAATAATAACAGTACTCAACAGGTAATAATAACATTACTCAACAGTTAATAATAACAGTACTCAACAGGTAATAATAACAGTACTCAACAGGTGATAATAACAGTACTCAACAGGTAATAATAACAGTACTCAACAGGTGATAATAACAGTACTCAACAGGTACACAGTTTACAGCTGCTTCACATTTCAACAGCTGTAACATGTTATGACAAGGAGTATTGTTCCATAGTCTGAAACATTGTTTCAGACTATGTTTCAGTGTTCATAGTCTGAAACATTGTTTCAGACTATGTTTCAGTGTTCCATAATCTGAAACATTGTTTCAGACTATGTTTCAGTGTTCCATAGTCTGAAACATTGTTTCAGACTATGTTTCAGTGTTCCATAGTCTGAAACATTGTTTCAGACTATGTTTCAGTGTTCCATAGTCTGAAACATTATTTCAGACTATGTTTCAGTGTTCCATAGTCTGAAACATTGTTTCAGACTATGTTTCAGTGTTCCATAGTCTGAAACATTGTTTCAGACTATGTTTCAGTGTTCCATAGTCTGAAACATTATTTCAGACTATGTTTCAGTGTTCCATAGTCTGAAACATTATTTCAGACTATGGAACAAATTCTCTTCTCCAGGCCACCTCAAAACTACGTCTTCAAGGGTAATGGACTGATTACATTGTCTTCACATCTCTTCTGTTTCTACCAACTTTTCTGTACTCGACTGAAGAAACCTACTGTGTAGGCGAAACGTTTCGAAATAAAGATACCTAACTGTTGCATATGTGTCTTACCTAACAACTAGTATAGGTAATTAACATGTTGGAGTCTGTGTGGTAACTCGAAAACGCATCTTTTGCTCGACTTCAAACTTTTAGCCCTTGTGTGTTTTTACTCACAGGAAGTCTCTCATTGTCTTTATGTTTTGTAAGCTTTAATTGTCCGTTTTATTAAATACTTTGTTTTAAGTGAAATAACTGGAGAATGCCTCTTTTATTGGCTTCAAACCTGAAACACTTGTGTGCTTTATTTAGAGAAAGGTTTGAACTGCTTTTGGTCTCACAATTGTATTGACAAAAATGGAAACATTTAAGTAATGGAAACATTTAAGTAATGGAAACATTTAAGTAATGGGCTGGGCTTATAGGATACGGGGATACGTTTCTAGGATCAGGCGGAGACCAAAACACATCTAATATTATATTCATGGGGTAGTGCTAAAAATATTGGGGTCATACAGTAGGGTAGCTTCAGTTCCTTGTATCAAGAGCCCTCACAGGCATCAGTAGATAGGTAGACATATTTCTGTGAGTTAACGTGGTGTTCAGTGTTCAAGTGAACACTAAACTGACGTTCACAATACAGCCTGGCGCTGTTCATCCTCTCTTCGATCAGCAAATAAACTAAAATATAACATCTGACTTAATATTCACGAACAATGATGAGCTAATCAGACACAAAAGAATCTCCTATACAACATTTTCCAGTCACAAACTCACTGAAGTACAAAAAAAAATCTATATGTAGAGAACCGAAAAATTGTTAACATAAAGGGATTTTCAGTAAATTTAACTTCAGATATCAAATAAACAAACTATCAGACATCCCTTCATAATGATCCTGTGCATGAATAACCTTAATATATATAAAAGATCTGTATAAAATATGTTCTGCCGAGACCATCTACAAGGAGATCAAATATTGAACGAGAACGAAGAAGAATGGACAGAAAAAATGAAGAGTTAATTGCATATAAACGAACATATGTCATAATAAAAAAAGTATATTCTCCAGCGAGGTATTATCGATACAGAGCAGAAACCATAATATTTATATCAGATGTAAGACGCACAAAAGGAACAGCAAGCAGTTTAGGAAATTTCAAAATATCCTATTTATTTTTGAACACGCAAAATTGAAGTCAAAAATCACCTTCAAAATTGACCAACTACTCACAGGAGGTTTATTAACCCTTGACGAATGCGAAATGAACTAAATATTTAAAGAACAGTGTGAATGTTCAGAATTCCACTACACGACAGGAAAGTTAAATATCTAGATAGATTTTATTACCTCTTCTCACCCAACAAATGATATATTCGACATAAGAATAAATTCCCCAGAATTCCAAATGGAAATAAATAGCATGTCTTCCCATACAGCTCTTGGGACTCTTTCATGGAACTCTTTCTCTGTGAAGAAATGCAAAATAGCCTTTTCTTCGTAACCAGTGACTTTCTGTAATATATGAAATATGTCACCTAATTTTACAATAATTATGTACATTTTTAGAAACAATTTATTTTATGTATGGATTGAGAGGTATGTCAGAGGCGTCAAAGACGCATTAAGAGAACACTGCCGAGATTATTCAATCTACTACCAACAGGTATCAGAAATACTGTTAGAACAAATGTAGAAGTTTTCAAGAGGAGATTTAATCACTACGTCCACCAAGTGCAAGATCAACCAAGCTATGTGGGCGAGCAGGCCGCCAACAGCAATGGACAAATTGAAGAGACCGTCAACAGAAAAGCCTGACCCCAGGCCGGGTTGCTAGGATGGAAAAACTCTCGAAACATGATAATTTATATAAAAAAAAGGGTAACTGCTAAACTGTTCCCCAGGTGTTATGTTCTTGTTACACAACCTAGAGCTGACTACACACTCTAAATAATTAAATCCATAATGACAATATAAGATATGTGTTCAATGCTTTATGAACTCTCTGAACAAAGTTCAGAGTGACTACGTTCTTAAATGCAGTTAAAGCAAGTGTTTACACAATTAACTTAAGCTGCAGACACTGAACAATGCTCAGAAATTCAAAGCCCCAAAAATGACATGTAATAAGGCTTTTTCTTATGAGGCTATGATATTAAAGACAGAGCAACCATTCTTTACCCTCCCCGATCAGTGACATAATTCCATCCGACCTCTGAGTGAGGAGGTGTGAAGAGTGTTGGTATCCTCATGCATACTCTTTAAGTTGGAGGATGGCCTGGGGAACATCTTTCTATCCTGAGGATAGAGTCTAGGGAACATCTCTTTATCTTCGGGATACAGAGATACTCCCCAGATGAGATACCCACCCGATGAAGTTGTCTGAGACCAGAGACTCTGGCTTAGGTAAGTTTGCCAGGACGGATCCTGGCCCGGGTCTTCTCCATGTGGTGACCCGGCAGTGGCTCCCGAAGGAGTGTCGGAGTTTATACAAATGATGTACCGTTTACAGCCCTATGGCAGGGGCAGCCCTATGACAAGGGCACGGTGAGTCTTCAAGTCAGGCGGAGTACTGTTACAGCCCCATGGAGGGGGCAGCCCTATGACAAGGACACGGTGAGTCTTTTGGTACAATTGGTGTCAGTGCCGTTGTTCTCGCTGGTATGAGACTTTCAACTCTCAAAAACTCTGCTCTGTTTGAGGCATTCCTGACACTCAGGCCGCAGCCAGAGTGTCAAAGCGACTCAGCAGAGTCTCTGGAGGTGTGTTGAACACCTAGCGTCTGAGAGAAATGTCCTGAGGTGATTGGTGACTAGAGACTAAACTGTTTGTGGAAAAAAGACATTTATGTATAGTTCAGGACATTTATTAGAGGAAACGTTTCGCCACGAGTGACGTCTTCAGTCTTTAGTGTCAGGACTGAGGAAGTCACTCGTGGCGAAACGTTTCCTTTAATAAATGTCCTGAACTGTACATAAGTCTCTCTTCTACATCTAGTCGGTATCATCATAACATTTTTCACCAAACTGTTTATCCGACTGAGTCCCCTTGGAGCACCCTATCCCCCCTATTCCTATCTCATCCTAGATCTTAACACATCATATCAAACTGCTTACCACCTCTTTGACTTTGGGGGCATAGTATCACCACATCCTTTCACCTCTATAACCTAAGAAAGCCCTACCTCTCCTCCCCACCCACTTTTTGCCCCAGGGTGCACCTTCCCCAACTCCCCACCCACTTCCTGGCCATGAAGGCATCCTTCTCCCCTCTCCCCGCCCACATCCTGGCCTCAGGGCACTCTGAAGATTGGTGTTTGATGATTGCACTACTGCAGTAGTCGATGTCGACGATCTCATGGCGCTCAGCTGCTGTATGTGGGGAGAGGGGTCGCGGGTCGTTGGTTGATCCACTCACCACGGTGTGAGTGGTCTGTCTGAGGCCAGAGTGAGCCACCTGCTCTTCCTGTGTGCTGATGGTCCTTCCCTGTGTGCTGATGGTTGTTCTCTGAGTGCTGATGGTCCTTCTCTGTGTGCTGATTGTCCTTCCCTGTGTGCTGATGGTTGTTCTCTGTGTGCTGATGGTTGTTCTCTGTGTGCTGATGGTCCTTCTCTGTGCTGATGGTCCTTCTCTGTGTGCTGATGGTTCTTCTCTGTGTGCTGATGGTCCTTCCCTGTGTGCTGATGGTCCTTCCCTGTGTGCTGATGGTCCTTCCCTGTGTGCTGATGGTCCTTCCTTGTGTGCTGATGGTCCTTCCCTGTGTGCTGATGGTCCTTCCCTGTGTGCTGATGGTCCTTCCTTGTGTGCTGATGGTCCTACCCTGTGTGCTGATGGTCCTTCCCTGTGTGCTGATGGTCCTTCCCTGTGTGCTGATGGTCTTTACTTGTGTGCTGATGGTCCTTCCCTGTGTGCTGATGGTCCTTCCCTGTGTGCTGATGGTCTTTACTTGTGTGCTGATAGTATCTTCCTCTCCCTGTGCCTATGGTTTCTTCCTCTCCTTATGTACTGATAGTATCTTCCTCTCTCTGTGTGTTGATGGTATCTTCCTCTCCCTGTGTGTTGATGGTATCTTCCTCTCCCTGTGTGTTGATGGTATCTTCCTCTCCCTGTGTGCTGATGGTATCTTCCTCTCCCTGTGTGTTGATGGTGCCCTCCTCTCCTTGCCAATAGCATGTATAATGCATGTAAGTAATGATCGTTGTAGACTTGTACGGTTAGCCTGAGTCACACTGAAAGGTCAATGATGCTGACCTCCGGTTCAAACCCTTCAGCTTGCTCGCGGGGCAAAGTTGTTGTGAGGGGTTGGAGGTTGGAAAGCTTGTGGTGTTGTTGAAATGATAAACAACAATGATGGCGCCTAGCTGGAAGGACACGCTAAGATACGCTAGCAGACGACACAACCCAATTCTACCAATAAACATTGCAGAGTAGTTGTGTGTTAAGTCCAACCATATTACTATGTTTCCTTCCCCCATACTTCACAACATACATGTGTGGTGATGGGCTCCTCGTCTCCCTGTGTGGTGATGGGCTCCTCGACTCCCTGTGTGGTGATGGGCTCCTCGTCTACCTGTGTGGTGATGGACTCTTCGTCTCACTGTGTGGTGATGAGCTCCTCGTCTCCCTGTGTGGTAATGAGCTCCACGTCTCCCTGTGTGGTGATGGACTCCTCGTCTCCCTGTGTGGTGATGAGCTCCTCGTCTCCCTGTGTGGTGATGAGCTCCTCGTCTCACTGTGTGGTGATGAGCTCCTCGTCTCACTGTGTGGTGATGAGCTCCTCGTCTCACTGTGTGGTGATGAGCTCCTCGTCTCCCTGTGTGGTGATGAGCTCCTCGTCTCCCTGTGTGGTGATGGGCTCCTCGTCTACCTGTGTGGTGATGGGCTCCACGTCTCACTGTGTGGTGATGAGCTCCTCGTCTCACTGTGTGGTGATAAGCTCCTCGTCTCCCTGTGTGGTGATGAGCTCCTCGTCTCACTGTGTGGTGATGAGCTCCTCGTCTCCCTGTGTGGTGATGAGCTCCTCGTCTCCCTGTGTGGTGATGAGCTCCTCGTCTCCCTGTGTGGTGATGAGCTCCTCGCCTCCCTGTGTGGTGATGGGCTCCTCGTCTCCCTGTTTGGTGATGGACTCCTCGTCTCCCTGTGTGGTGATGAGCTCCTCGTCTCCCTGTGTGGTGATGAGCTCCTCGTCTCCCTGTGTGGTGATGAGCTCCTCGTCTCCCTGTGTGATGATGGGCTCCTCGTCTCCCTGTTTGGTGATGGACTCCTCGTCTCCCTGTGTGGTGATGAGCTCCTCGTCTCCCTGTGTGGTGATGAGCTCCTCGTCTCCCTGTGTGGTGATGAGCTCCTCGTCTCCCTGTGTGGTGATGGGCTCCTCGTCTCCCTGTGTGGTGATAGACTCTTCGTCTCCCTGTGTGGTGATGAGCTCCTCGTCTCCCTGTGTGGTGATGAGCTCCTCGTCTCCCTGTGTGGTGATGAGCTCCTCGTCTCCCTGTGTGTTGATGAGCTTCTCGTCTCCCTGTGTGGTGATGAGCTCCTCGTCTCCCTGTGTGGTGAGCTCCTCGTCTCCCTGTGTGGTGATGAGCTCCTCGTCTCCCTGTGTGGTGATGGGCTCCTCGTCTCCCTGTGTGGTGATGGGCTCCTCGTCTCCCTGTGTGGTGATGAGCTCCTCGTCTCCCTGTGTGGTGATGAGCTCCTCGTCTCCCTGTGTGGTGATGAGCTCCTCGTCTCCCTGTGTGGTGATGAGCTCCTCGTCTCCCTGTGTGGTGATGGGCTCCTCGTCTCCCTGTGTGGTGATGAGCTCCTCGTCTCCCTGTGTGGTGATGAGCTCCTCGTCTCCCTGTGTGGTGATGGGCTCCTCGTCTCCCTGTGTGGTGATGAGCTCCTCTTCTTCCTGTGTGGTGATGAGCTCCTCTTCTTCCTGTGTGGTGATGAGCTCCTCGTCTCCCTGTGTGGTGATGAGCTCGTCTCCCTGTGTGGTGATGAGCTCCTCGTCTCACTGTGTGGTGATGGGCTCCTCGTCTCCCTGTGTGGTGATGGGCTCCTCGTCTACCTGTGTGGTGATGGGTTCCACGTCTCACTGTGTGGTGATGAGCTCCTCGTCTCACTGTGTGGTGATGAGCTCCTCGTCTCCCTGTGTGGTGATGAGCTCCTCGTCTCACTGTGTGATGAGCTCCTCGTCTCCCTGTGTGGTGATGAGCTCCTCGTCTCACTGTGTGGTGATGGGCTCCTCGTCTCCTATGTGGTGATGAGCTCCTCGTCTCCTGTGTGGTGATGAGCTCCTCGTCTCCTGTGTGGTGATGAGCTCCTCGTCTCCCTGTGTGGTGATGGGCTCCTCGTCTCCCTGTTTGGTGATGGACTCCTCGTCTCCTGTGTGGTGATGAGCTCCTCGTCTCCTGTGTGGTGATGAGCTCCTCGTCTCCTGTTTGGTGATGAGCTCCTCGTCTCCCTGTGTGATGATGGGCTCCTCGTCTCCCTGTTTGGTGATGGACTCCTCGTCTCCTGTGTAATGATGAGCTCCTCGTCTCCTGTGTGGTGATGAGCTCCTCGTCTCCCTGTGTGGTGATGAGCTCCTCGTCTCCCTGTGTGGTGATGGGCTCCTCGTCTCCCTGTGTGGTGATAGACTCTTCGTCTCCTGTGTGGTGATGAGCTCCTCGTCTCCTGTGTGGTGATGAGCTCCTCGTCTCCTGTGTGGTGATGAGCTCCTCGTCTCCTGTGTGGTGATGGCTCCTCGTCTCCCTGTGTGGTGATGAGCTCGTCTCCTGTGTGGTGATGAGCTCCTCGTCTCCCTGTGTGGTGATGAGCTCCTCGTCTCCCTGTGTGATGATGGGCTCCTCGTCTCCCTGTTTGGTGATGGACTCCTCGTCTCACTGTGTGGTGATGAGCTCCTCGTCTCACTGTGTGGTGATGAGCTCCTCGTCTCCCTGTGTGGTGATGAGCTCCTCGTCTCCCTGTGTGGTGATGGGCTCCTCGTCTCCCTGTGTGGTGATGGGCTCCTCGTCTCCCTGTGTGGTGATGAGCTCCTCGTCTCCCTGTGTGGTAATGAGCTCCTCGTCTCCCTGTGTGGTGATAGTAGTGGTACTGTGATACTGGATTCCATTCACTATGTATAGAATGTATCTTCTGGTCGGTTTCAACAAATTAACACAAATACACAAATACTATCCATGAGATGGATAACTCTGGCTGCCTTCAGACAGTGTTGAGGCAAATTTGAAATTTTACCCACATAGCTAAAAACAAGTTGAAATCGTTAGATTCAGATCAGTTACTGGCGTATGTCTTCTCCGATAGGCTTCAAACTTTCATTGTTGATTTACTTTATTAAAAGAAAGCTTGGCGTTTATTACAATATTACAATGTTAATTACGAGAGCTATGGCAAACCCGATTACTCGGCCTGTTATTCTAAGGGAATACTTCTCTCATAACCAATATTGCAATGCCGTAATAAAATAAAGGGTTTTTGTCCGGGGTATAAAATAAATACAGAGACAATAGCTTATAAATATATATATTTCTTTTACTAGTAAAACTATATATATAAAATAGTACAATCTGTACAATAAAACATAAAAGCATGAGTATGATTTTTGGTACAATAGATAAGCGTTATATTTTGTACTATAAGTTAACATTAAGCATTGTTATAATTATACAACTAGACTTTAATGTCACACGACATATAGACACAACATACTGGTGTCACACTAGACACAACATACTGGTGTCACACTAGACACAACATACTGGTGTCACACTAGACACAACATACTGGTGTCACACTAGACACAACATACTGTTACACTAGACACAACATACTGGTGTCACACTAGACAAACATACTGGTGTCACACTAGACACAACATACTGGTGTCACACTAGACACAACATACTGGTGTCACACTAGACACAACATACTGGTGTCACACTAGACACAACATACTGGTGTCACACTAGACACAACATACTGGTGTCACACTAGACACAACATACTGGTGTCACACAAGACACCCTTTTCTCTTTGTCATAACACTCTTCTAAACACTCTTTTCTCTGTGTCATGAACGCCTTCGCTGTAATTTCCTTTTGAACAGTGTCACAAGACTCAATGACAGTCACATGATCCATAGTGTAATGTCTTGCGTCCATCAAAGCTGGGAAGGAGACTGAGTCAAGTATGGCCAGCTGGACACAATCACTGATGCTTCCACAGCTCAAACCATACTGCAGTCGTGGACCAAGTTGGAATACCACGTTCCTCCCAAGTCGTGGATCATACTGCCTTTATGTCAGGTTCCACCCCCTGACATAAACTATGGTGACGTCACACCGGGCGCTGCAGCCCAGTAATACTGGACGTGCAGTACCCAAATGGTCCGTCAACCATTCAACCCAATTATCTTGTTCTGGGGTTCGCAACAGCGTTCACTATGCAAATTTTAATTTTCCACTTTTTATTAAATTGGTTGCCATGCATTAACTATTGTAGCATTCTTGTGATCTGCGGTAAACACTAGGTGTTAGTGTATCTGAAATGCAAGTATTTTTGTATATATTTTGAGATGTATTGATGTTTATTTACATTTTTTATAGAAAAGTTATGCCCCCCTTCAGTGACAACCTTAACCAACCTGATAATTAACAAGCACTTAACAACCTAATAATTAACAAGCACTTAACAACCTGATAATTAACAAGCACTTAACAACCTGATAATTAACAAGCACTTAACAACCTGATAATTAACAAACACTTAAACTGATAATTAACAAGCACTTAACCTGATAATTAACAGCACTTAATCTGACAATTAGCAAGCACTTAACCTGATAATTAACAAGCAC
Source organism: Cherax destructor (assembly GCA_009830355.1). NCBI lineage: Eukaryota > Metazoa > Arthropoda > Malacostraca > Decapoda > Parastacidae > Cherax > Cherax destructor. Next base: position 11,664 of record WNWK01022434.1, read on the forward strand.
TTAACCTGATAATTAACAAGCACTTAACCTGATAATTAACAAGCACTTAACCTGATAATTAACAAGCAATTAACATAGATAATATCTTACTAATACTTAAATACTAATCACTGTTTTGAGGATTGTTGAGTATCTGAAATACAACAGAAATCCAAAACAAGAAAACTTATAAATATTGAAAACTAACATTTTTATGGAGATCTAAACTTCAGGAGTAAAATGAAGCCTTAATTATTACATGTATAAGTTTCTGCCACATCTTATATTGTTAGGTATAGTTTTCTCCTCTTCCACTAACTTCCTCCAAGGGTTTCGTTTATAACTTCAGAACGCTTTATCCGATCGGATTCAAATTTGCAGCCCAGGTGAAGCATAACTAGTGAATGATTCGTGGAACAAGTGGCACGCGCGCGCGCGCGCACTCTTCTTAGTTTTTATAATAAATTATTTCCGAAATCGGTTTCCACGCTATAACTTTAAAAAGCCTCCTCTGTTCGGCTTCAAAATTTCAACAGTCGTTTATCCTACTTAGAAGAAGTTTGGTTTTGTTACTCGAGTATTTAAGTGACATTTTTGCCACTTTTAATGTCAAAATGATAATCGTACCACCATTTTGCATTAAATAACTGCCGTAGCAGGGGTACCTTGATGCTGGTGAGGGGTTCTTGAACCAAGGCACTGAAGGTATCCGTCCCTTTCTTGGATCGAATCTGAATGCCTTCCATTCCCCAGATGCTATATGACCCCTATGGTTTTTAGCTCTTCCCTCCCATTAATGAAAGAAACATTTCTGAACAGCAACAATCTAAGTGATCATGCACAATAAAGAGAGACTTGTTTGGGGTGTTAACTCCGGGGAAGGATAACCACCCAGGTCAACCCAGTAATGTCAGTATCTCTTTTTACTTTCACTGGGGTCCTTAATCTCTCTCAGGATGCGACCCACAACAGTCTACTAACACCCAGGTACCTACTTACTGCTAGGTGAGCAAGGACTCCTCAGTAGCGCTCACTGTGTGAGCTGAGGATGCTGTCAACAGAATCAAGAAACATCTGTTTGTTCAGGTGCAAATTTTGTTGGTTTCTGCAGTATATAGAGAATGCTTCTTCTGCTCGGACTAAAACTTTTAATGCTGACGTGTTTTCCTAGTCGAAAGGTTCGCTTTGATTTTAGATTGTGTAGCTGTTGATGTGCCTAATTCACTATCAATTTTTTTTTTCTTTTGAAATTACGGGATGACTTTTGTGTTCAGAAAAGCCGAGGTGTTTGACTTTGTATTTACCCGGAGTGATTCTGACACAAGAGGATTTTGAATATGAGAGTCCCCTGGGCGCCAGCGTCCGTAGCGATCATGTGGACGGTAGCACATTAGTGTGTCCATAGCCATTATGTGGACGGTAACATATGAGTGCGTCCATAGCCATTATGTTGACGGTAACACATGAGTGCGTCCAGAGCCATGTGGACGGAAGCACATGAGTGCGTCCAGAGCCATGTGGACGGAAGCACATGAGTGCGTCCAGAGCCATGTGGACGGTAATACCTGAGTGCGTCCATATGCATTTTCTGTCTATATTTTACAGTAAATGGTTCTAGTTATATACAATAAGAAAATATTCTAAATATTCTTAATTTTAAGTTCATTGACTATGCATGCCAGTGTTCTTGATAAATGTGCCAGGGACAAATACAGTCGATTTCAGACACCAATAAAATTAGGCATTATTGGTATTGATGCACAAAATAAAAATGTATTTTCCTCAGAGTCGAAATACATTATTTTTTTTCATAAGTATTGGAGAGTAAATCTGCCTTTTGTTAATATGCAGGCTGCAGGTAACAATAGTCTGGTTAAGCTGACAGTTGAAGCGCAGGCAACGGGTAAAGGTAGAGAAGAATAAAGGAAGAAAGATAAACTAATAAATTTCATGGAAATTCATTAAGTAAGACGACACCTTCATTAAACGGCAACACCACCAGAAGAAAATGTTTGGACTCGAAGCTTCACGTGAACACACACAAGCCCGATACAAAACTTGTTGATACAAACTTATGGAAGGAAAATAAACTTTGAGGGACAATGTTATTTTAAGTTACTTAATATTCACACTTGTTAGGGGCGAAAAAAAAATACAAGCACACTTACACCTCACCACACTCCCTGATGGTGTGTTGACACAGTCTTACACTCCCTGATGGTGTGTGTTGACACAGTCTTACACTCCCTGATGGTGTGTTGACACAGTCTTACACTCCCTGATGGTGTGTGTTGACACAGTCTTACACTCCCTGATGGTGTGTTGACACAGTCTTACACTCCCTGATGGTGTGTTGACACAGTCTTACACTCCCTGATGGTGTGTGTTGACACAGTCTTACACTCCCTGATGGTGTGTTGACACAGTCTTACACTCCCTGATGGTGTGTGTTGACACAGTCTTTTACTCCTTGATGGTGTGTTGACACAGTCTTACACTCCCTGATGGTGTGTTGACACAGTCTTACACTCCCTAATGGTATGTTGACACAGTCTTACACTCCCTGATGGTGTGTTGACACAGTCTTACACTCCCTGATGGTGTGTTGACAGTCTTACACTCCCTGATGGTGTGTGTTGACACAGTCTTACACTCCCTGATGGTGTGTTGACAGTCTTACACTCCCTGATGGTGTGTTGACAGTCTTACACTCCCTGATGGTGTGTGTTGACACAGTCTTACACTCCCTGATGGTGTGTTGACAGTCTTACACTCCCTGATGGTGTGTTGACACAGTCTTACACTCCCTGATGGTGTGTGTTGACACAGTCTTACACTCCCTGATGGTGTGTTGACACAGTCTTACACTCCCTGATGGTGTGTGTTGGCACAGTCTTACACTCCCTGATGGTGTGTGTTGGCACAGTCTTACACTCCCTGATGGTGTGTGTTGACACAGTCTTACACTCCCTGATGGTGTGTGTTGACACAGTCTTACACTCCCTGATGGTGTGTGTTGACACAGTCTTACACTCCCTGATGGTGTGTGTTGACACAGTCTTACACTCCCTGATGGTGTGTGTTGACACAGTCTTACACCATCAGCATCAAAATCCAACCTCAAAGTTTTTATATAACCACATCAGGAGGACGACAGTGGTGAAGAAGCAGATGATGAGGCTGAAGAAGGAAAGAGGAGAGCTCACAAACGATGACAAGGAAGTCGGCAAGGAACTCAAAAAGAACTTTAAGTAGAAATTCAAAGAGGAAATATGAATGTTACTATAGAGACAAAGTGCACCAGCAAGTGCTAGATAAAATACATACGACAGAAAAAGAAGAGAGGAAACTATTGTATGAGCTTGATACCTCGATAGCAATGGGACAAGATAATATATCTCAATGGGTTCCGAAAATGTGGATAAAAGCATTGTGTGAGCACTAACCACGATCTTCAATGAATCAATCAACACACAGAAACTACCAGAGATGAGGAAGACAGGGGACAGACAGATAGTGTTAAACTATATGCCAGTTTGTCTGACACGTATAGCATGTAAGGTTGTGGAGATATAAGAAGAGTGGTGGAACACCTAGAAAAAAGGTCATAAACGACAACCAAAATGGCTATGGAGAGGGTAAAGCATGTCCTTTCTAGAGTTCTACAGCAGGGTAATAGAAGGGAGGCAGGAGAGAGAGAGAGAGAGAGAGAGAGAGAGAACGATGAGTAGACTGCAGATTTTTTGGACAGTAAAAAAATAAAAGGCTCTTGACACAGTATTGCACAAGAGGCTAAGACAAAAAGTAGAGGAACAAGCAGAGGAACAAGCAGAGTAACAAGCAGAGTAACAAGCAGAGTAACAAGGAAGACACTACAATGTTTCAAGGAATATTTAACAGGAAGACAACAATAAGTGACTTTCAAGGAAGATGAATCAGAGTACATGCCACAAGTGGGGTTCCACAACGATCATTATTAGGACCTGTACTATTTCTTGCATACATTAACAACATGGTGGATGGAATAGTCAGAGATATCCATATCTCCTGATGTGAAATTAATGAGGAGTGTATGTGTATTAATATGTGTATGCATACCTGTGCATATATATGTCCATCACTACTATTGATATCACCACCACTAAAACGTGACATCACTGCCACCATAACCTCTCACTTCTGCCATCATGTGATGGTATATACAAGAGAATCTATAACAAATAACAATATAAATCACTCAATCGGTGACAGTTAAAATTGTGAAGATGATCAAAAGAAGATTTATTTAAAGCATTCTTGTGGAAATAAATTTCAGGAATGATCTATATAAAACTGAGCAGATAATACCAATACACGCCAATTGCTCTACAAACCTTCACCTAATTATAGTTGACCGGGGTTTGAAATTTGAAACCGATTGGAAATTGTGTTCTGAAGTCTGAAACGAAAATCTTAAATGGTAAGAGGAAACTTTTAATGAGAGGTAGACAGCCCCGGCATCATGCAGGGCAGTATTTAAGAGTTCAATCACCTCAGGAAATTTAAAAACAGTAAAAAAAAATAAATGCGAATTTTCAATATCTTTCAATTCTTTTTTTTTTTGGCAGATGAATTAATTTTAAAATTCTCCACATTCCTTTCAGAAAAAAAAAATGCCTGTATTTTTAATACAGTTCAATTGATAAAAATTTCCAAACAATTCCAAGCTTTAAACAATATGTATTACATTGGCAAATATATCTACACACAAATTAAAATGAATGGGTACTATTCTGGCCATAAGATTCATCAGCCCTTAAATACTGAAAAGACTGACGCATATATTCTGATCATGATGATGAAATGGAAATCAAAATTTCACTCAAATTTACACTTAAAATGATCTGTTGTCTTCTAATTAGAAGGCGCCTTTTTTTTGATCGTTTGACGCTACACCAGTGAGGGTTTTGGAAGATATGTGAGTCATCCCAGGATGCTGGGAATGAGTTCAATAAATTTGATCTTAGGGCGCCTGCACATGCAAATTTGAAGCCGGTTGGATGAGACGTTCTTGACTTGTGAACGAAATAAAATTGAAAGGTATGAGGAAAGAACTATAATCAGGATGCCACTTAAAGGTCCTCCTTTGGGGCTGCTTAATAAAGGTATCCTCTCCCCTTCTGATGCACCTTTAAATTCCTCTGTTTTCTCCTAATAGATGTTTTAATCTCCTATTCATCCATTTGGAATTGCTTTTAACAGAACTAATTTCTCTCTGTTATATATATATATATATATATATATATATATATATATATATATATATATATATATATATATATTACATTATATTATATTATTGTAACCACGAACGAGTGGTATTGAATCAATAACAACACTGCGACCAGCCAAGGATTCGAACCCATGTCGTTTTGGCCCGCCTCATGGTGAGCGAAAATCACATGATGCTCTAACCCACTGGACCACTCAATCCTACAAGAATCAAGCACCCAGCAGAGCTAGATGTTTTACCTTGATCCGAGGACACATGGTGGGGTGGGTGCCTCTGAGCAAATTTCATTCTACTCCCCGTTTGACGTACTAGCCTCCACGAGCAGCATATATATTATTGTAACCACGAACGAGTGGTATTGAATCAATAACAACACTACAATTAGCCGAGGATTCGAACCCACGTCGTTTTGGCCCGCCTCATGGTGAGCAAAAACAATAATATATATGCTGGTCTTGATAATTTATACTGCTTAAATCAATAGCTCCATTTTCCCCACAAAAACCTATACCTCTAATTATTTCCAGTTTAAATCTCTAACAGCTCCCTCCACAGAGTTAGCTAATGCTGCCACCCCAGCCCTAGATAAATGAACCCCATCCCTAGCATATATGTCATTTCTACCATACAAGTTGTCCCAATTGTCATTGGTATTACATTGTCACCAAAGTGCTTGTCCAGCCAACAATTAATACCAAGTGTTCTGGACAGCCATTCATTTCCAGCATAATACATCATATTATTATACAGGGTGCCTTCCCTTCTTCTTAATTATGTCTGTTGCTGACCTGTACATGTTAATCAGGTCCTCACTCCTAAACGTGCCAGTACCATTGTCTCTAGCGCTGAGACAGATATTAGAATTAGTTCCATTACCAACAACGAGGTTTTTCAAGACGACTAACAACATCCTGTATTCCAGCCCCAAGAAAACACACCCTATGCCTTCTCTTCCTATCTCTAAGACAAAACACAATATTCCGAAATTTTATCTGAGTGTCCCCAACAAGAACAATGGTCATACTTTCACTGGCAGGGTTCATCATGACGTTCTCTTCTTCGTTACGATGTCCTGGAACTTCGACTCACACTCGGCTGGCAGCACAAGGAAAGAATTAGTGGTCTTCACAACAGTCTGACTCACGAAATCGTAATGACACGATTGCAAACAAACCATACCATTTGTTTGCAATCGTGTCATTACGATTTCGTGAGTCATGTTGACGGCTTTGAGGGGACTTGAGCTAGAGTTCGTCATGGTCATGCTAGCAGGAGATTCATCTGTAAAAACTTGCATTTGTGGACACAGTGGTACCTATGCTAACCTTCCTATGGTGTAGAAATATACCTAGTTGGATGAATCTTATTGAAGCTAGCTGGCCCAGTGGCTTACGCGACGGTCTGGAGTTTTGAGACTCTGTGATCGCGGGTTCGAACCCCACCCGTGGTATGGTTTTTTTCACAGCAGTCTCCTGGGCCTTCCTCATCTTCAGCATCATCCTATTCCTTCCCTCCAGTTTCCAGTCGTTGTAGGTCCCACCATCGTCACGGATGTTTTCAAGTTCTTACTTTGGGGGATAATCTTTGCACAACCCTCTAAGCCGTGAATTTCCTTTCTAGCCTCCTGTAATGCTGCTTTAACCTGGATGTATAGTTACTTATAGTTGAGGGAAGCCATCCTTACAACCTCAGTTGGCCAGGAACAGAAAGCTCACTAGGCACATCCTCACTCAACACACGTCAGGTCACTGCTGTTAAAGACTCTTTAAACAGTCACTTATTTGACTGTTACGAAGCGGATGAGCTGAGGAAAGGTTGCAGTTGGACCTGGAGAAAACTTTTCTTAGAAAAGTGAGCAGTGGACATCAACCCCTGTAAATGCGAGGTTGTGAATGGTTTGGTGTGAGGACTGAGTAATTCAACACGGAAACACCCACTTTATACTGCGGCAACAACAGTGTTAGAACAGCCTTACATCAGCTGACAGCTGCTGAGTCAAGTAAGCTCAGTCATCGCCAACATATGTGACTTGCAACCCTGTCTTATGACTTGAAAGTTGAGACCTTCACTCCAGTCTTACCTTACCTTTGATATACCTTTGAAGAGTTTCGAGAGTATCTACTCTCTGAGCCCGGCCATGGGCCAGGCTCGTCTGGTGCTTGCCTGGTCAACCAGGCTGTTGCTGCTGGAGGCCCACTGCCCCACATATCCATCACAGCCTGGTTGATCTGGCACCTGGTAAAGATACTTGTCCAGTTTCCTCTTGAAGGCTTCTACACTGGTTCCAGCCGTGTTTCGGATATCTTCTGGTAAGATGTTGAATAGTCTGGGACCCTGGATGTTAATACAGTGCTCCCGTATTGTCCCCACCGCACCCCTGCTCCTCACTGGGTTTATTTTACACTTTCTCCCATATCTCTCACTCCAGTATGTTGTTATGGCAGTGTGCAGATTTGGGACAAGGCCCTCAAGTACTTTCCAAGTATATATTATCATGTATCTCTCTCTCCTCCGCTCCAATGAGTACATGTTCAAGACTTGAAGGCGTTCCCAATAATTTAGATGTTTCAATGGCTCAATGTGAGCCGTAAACGATCTCTGAATTTGTTCCAGCTCTGATATTTCTCCTGCCCTGAACGGGGCCGTCAGCACAGAGCAGTATTCTAAGTGAGGGAGCACTAGCGATTTGAAGAGTGTCACCATCGGCATTATTTCCCTTGTTTTGAAAGTTCTCAATACCCACCCCGTCATCTTCCTGGCTGTTGTGATCTTTGTCTTGTTATGGTCTTTAAAAGAAAGATCAGCAGACATAATTATTCACAAGTCCTTAACGTGTTCCTTTCGTTCTATGTGGTGACCCTCTTGCGTTTTGTATATAGTGTTTCTTTTGAGTTCTTCATTTTTTCCATACCTAAGCAGCTGAAACTTATCACCATTGAACGTCATGTTGTTCTCCACTGCCCATTGGAAGACCCTGCTTATGTCCTCCTGTAATTTTTCAGTGTCCTCTACCGTAGTGACTTTCATGCTTATTTTAGTGTCATCTGCAAATGATGATACAAAAGTGTGCTGGGTGTTTTTATCTATGTCTGCTATGAGGATGAGAAACAGCAGAGGTGCCAGGACAGTGCCTTGGGGAACTGAGCTTTTGACCTCGCTGATGCTGCCTACCTTCCCAGTAATGCCCATGGCCCTCATTTTGTGCGCTATCACTCCATGATCGCATTTGTCAAACGTCTTTGCAAAATCTGTGTAAATCACATCTGCGTTTTGGTCGTCCTCCAATGCCTCCGTAATTCTGTCATAATGGTTCAGCAGCTGTGACAGGCATGATCGTCCCGCTCTAAAGCCATGCTGGTTCAGGTTATGTTGGTTGTGCTGGTCCATGAACTTTGTAATCTGCCGTCTCATCACTCTTTCAAAGATTTTTATGATGCGAGAAGTGAGGGCTGCTGGTCTGTAATTTTTAGCTAGTGCTCTACTACCTCCCTTATGCGTGTACACGTAAACAACGGTGCGTGCGTATCTGTGTGCGTGTCTGAATGTGCGTGTAAATAATGGTGTGTGCGCGTGTCAACCCTCTGTACCGATGTTGTTGTATTGAAATTAATGGACAATGTTAAGTTTAACCAAAGTGACCGAGAAAAATGAGTCTCTCGACAGACAGATTTACTGAGTGTTGCTGACTGTAAATGTTGTCAAGAGGTAGATAGATAGATAGATAGATAGACAGATAGATAGATAAATAGATAAAGACCCTGACCCTTCAGGCTATATGTTATATAGTTCTAAAATAATTTTCTTTTTTCGAAATCTAACAAATAACATTCCCTTCACACTGAAATAGATTACCTAGGAATTATATTTTGTAACTTTATTAGTGCAGTTCTTAATTAAGTTCAACATTTTATTGCAAAATTATTACCAAATATGTATTGTAATTATCTGTGCTCTAATTATCTGTTTTACAGTTATCTGTATTTTAATTATCTGTATTTAATTAGCTATATTGTTATTACCTGTATTTTAATTATCTGTATTGTAATTATCAGTATTATAATTTTCTATATTGTAATTATCAGTAATGTAATTATCTGTATTGTAATGTATACATCTATCAGTGTCTATACACGAACAGCAGTATATCTGGAAACTACAAACAATTATAAAACATTAGCATACATGATACTCAACCAGGCAAAGCCACCTGCCCAGCAATACAGGAGTCACATGATCTCATTGTTTACCCTCCTCCCAGTATGACATTCTTCAGGTCACCATGCGTCACTCACACGTCACTCAGGTCACCATGCGTCACTCACACCTCACTCAGGTCACCATGCGTCACTCACACCTCACTCAGGTCACCGTACGTCACTCACACCTCACTCAGGTTACCATGCGTCACTCACACCTCACTCTCCGCCCTTATATATACTGTCTTTTAACCTCTGTATGTTAGAAGTGATCAAGGTCTCAGGACCGAAACGTTTTCTAGTAAATATGTCCTATTGTGAGATATAGAAATTCTTGATAGTCTATAGGTGACTTGCGGTAGATGGGCCTCAAATCTAACAAACTGATTTCCTGTTTCATGAAGACCGTCATATTGTCTCTTCCCGCAGGTCCATGTTGTCATTACCAGCTGTACACAACCACCTGTCATCTAGCACGTAGAAATACTGGTTGAGAAGTGGTTCTGTAGTTATCTAGAAAGTTGTGCTGCGTGTATTCCAAGGCATATATATTATCTGGTGAGTATTACCTTCAATATTATTATGCAGAGTAGACACTCACATGAAACATAAACACGGAGAATATATAAGTTTGTATAGATGAACCTCCTAATCTTTTAACAATATATACTCATTTACAGGGTAACACGTACATTATTATGCATCTTCGAGGGGTTACTTAAGGAGGTCGTCTGTGGGGGTTTTCCTTCAAGATTTTCATTTATAGTTCGAGAACGCCTTATCCGATAAGCTTCAAATTTATATAATACTAGAGTTCTGAAACCAAGGAAAGGCTCATGCAAAACTGGCACGATTAATTTCATTTAGGCCATTACCGGATGTGGTTTCCCAGAAATAAATTAAGAGAACCTCCGGTGATCGGCTTCAAACTTTCAGCACTTGTGAATCTTACTTAAAAGAATATTGGTCTTATTAATGGAAAGTGCTGCGGCACAGAATGGAAATCCAATGAGTTAAGACTTTGTATATGCAAATTTATCAAATTACTAACATATTTAATAAATTTGAATCGAATTCAAAACCGTAACTGAAGAAATCCTCTTCTAATTCAGCAGTGGTGAGTTTTGCTTAATGTTTGCATTGATTTTGGGCTGTGTAAGTTTTAATTTTTCAAATTTATTAGACAAAATGGTTTCCATGCAATAATTGGAGAAGGCTTCTTCCGATCTGTTTTTAACCTAAATATGGGGTACCATAATTAGAGAAATATTTGGATTGATTTTGGGCTATGTAGGTGCCAAATGGCTAATTTTATTAAAAGAGTTATTGAAATTTTAGTTTTTATGTGATACTTTGTGACTGCCTCATCTGGTGACATCCACAACACTGATGTATCTCACCTGGATGGAGCCGTGCACTGCATAACTGCCAATTACAATCGTTATTCCATTCCCGGTAGCTCAAAAAAAAGAAGTACAAAAAATCCAGTTTCTTAAGATGTTCTTATAGAATATATTTTTAAGAAACTATAACTGAGAGAAGCTGAGAATTATTAGAAATATATTTTTTTTTTTAAATTTTCACCAGTTTAGGGAGAACCTAAATATTATATTTTGTAATGCTTTATTGTAGAGCCGGTCATATTCTCAGGTACTGTGTTCTTTTTTCTTCCCCATAACTTGGGAACGACTTACCCGACTGGATTAAAATTTTCAAAGCATGTGTAGTACAATTAAAGGAAGGTTCTTGGAACTATTGGGATTTTCAGATGCCTTTTGTTAGTTATATAAAACCATTCCTAATTTTGATTTCCATGTGATAGCTTGTGAATACCTCATCCAGTCAGCTTCAAACCTTGATCGCCTATTGTGTGAGACTACAACTTCTGTGATCCACAAGTAGATGTAAAGATATTAGACATGTATTTTATATTTTGTGCTCCTGAACATCATGTTATTTTCATTTGTTGACTGGAAGACTTTGTGTATAACTAAATGCAAATTTTTCGTGCCTTCTATCGAGGAGATTTTCATCCTTATTTTGGTATCGTCCACAAAAGATGATTCAAAGCTCTGGCTAGTTTTTATTTTTACCTAGTCTGCTGTGAGGATAATAAACAGTAAAGGAACCAAAACGGTGGGGTTAAATATTGAACGTTTTACTTTTCCAAGGCTAGTTTTTGCGTTTGTTAGAAAATTGATGTTCCATTTACCTGTATTTCCTGCTATAAAAGAACCATACCACGGGTGGGGTTCGAACATGCGGTCAGAGAGTCTCAAAACTCCAGACCGTCGCGTAAGCAATCGTGTCATTACGATTTCGGGAGTCATGTTTCCTGCTATACATATCATGAGCTATCACGCCGTAATTTCATTTATTAAAGTCTTTCGTGAAATCTGTGTAGACCACATCTTTATTTTGATTTTCTTCCAAAGTTATCATAACTTTGTCATAATCTATAAGTTGTAATGTGCCTTATTTTCCTACTCTAAATCCATGATGACTTGTTTTGTATAGGTCATGTTTTTCCATAAAATTTGTAATTGGCATCTCACGACTCTTTCAATCTTTTACGATGTGTTGATGTTAGTATTACGGATCTGAAGGTTTAAACCAAAGCTTCTGTGCTATCATTATCACCTAGAGCTAAATTCTTTCTAAATAAAAGGGGGGAGAAACTTGTGCTCCCGTTATATATACGAGATATAGAGTGGGCAGCGGTATCGAAAATTTTCTGGATCCTCCAAATCTGTGACCTCTGGATTAATGCGAGTTACCGTCGGTGATTAGCAGGGTGCACGGGAGTGTGCACGGGAGTGTGCACGGCAGAGTGCACGGCAGAGTGTATGGGATGTCTGCTAAAGGAAGTGTACGCATAATAACTGATAATTGAAGTTCATTAACTGTACCGAAACTGCAATTAGGTGTTTCGGCTTAGGAGATAATCATGCTTGATCCCAGGAAAGAGAGTTTAGCTCCCGTTCCAATGATCATGAGCCCTTCAGAAGCATCAATGCACCCCACAGACTGGCATGTTAGTAACTCATATCATTGGAAATTTCAATATACACATGTGAGCTGGTGTAGGTAAGACACACATGTACTGATCAAAACAATTATTAAGAAAACGTTTTTGCCACAAGTGGCTTATTCAGTCATTAAGAATATGGAAGTCACTTGTTCCGAAACGTTACCTTAATAAATGTCTTAATCAGTGCATGAGTGTTCTTTACCTACAACTTCTTGAGTATCACCATGCCTGTTCCCTCTTTCATACATTTATTAAATAAAAGCAACAACCACTCCAAAACTATATCCCCACCACCTGCTTTTAACATTTTTGTCTTGATCCCATCAATCCCAGCTGCTTCATCCTTTCTCATTTTACCCATAGCCTCTCGCACCTTCCCTACACTCCCATCTGGTTCTTCCTCACTCCTAAAAGATGTTATACCTACCTGGCCAATGTATGAAATCACAGCTTCCCCATCTTTATCAACATTTAACAGTTCCTCAAAATATTCCCTCACTCTTCCTGATATCTCCAACTCTCCAGCTAATAACTCCTCTCTGTTTTTAACTGTAAAATCCATTCGTTTCGTAGGCTTTCTCAAATTATTAATCTCACTCCAAAACGTTTTCTTATTCTCAGCAATTATTGTTTTCTCTTGTCACTCCCTTTAGCTCATCATTCCACCAATCGCCTGTCTTCCCTCGTGCACCTACCCTCCTATTTCCACAAACTTCTAACACTGCATTCTTAAATCTACCCCATACCTCTTCAAACTCCTCATTACTTATACTCTCACTAGCCAATTTTTCTACCAATAGTTGCTTATATATTACCTTAACTGCCATCTCCTTTAGTTTATTAACCTTCACCTCTCTCTTACTTGCTGATGCCAATCTCATTGTATCCCATCTACCTTTTACTCTCACTGTAGCTACAACTAAAAAATAATCTAATATACGACGAGCCTGGCCCATGGCCGAGCTCCGAGAGTAGTGACACTCTCGAAACTCATGAAAGGTATATATGTTGCCACTCTATAAATATGCACATCCAGAGGTCTACCCATCAACCTTTTATTAACCAATACATAGTCCAACAAACTTTTGTCATTACGCCCTATATCATATCACGTATATTTATTTATCCTCTTTTTCATCAAATATCTATTACCTATTACTAAACCTCTTCCTATACAAAGTTCAATCAATAGCCCCTCATTATCATGTATCCCTGGCACCCCAAACTTACCTACTACGCCCTTTACCACTGTTTCTCCCACTTTAGCACCTAAGTCCCCTGTCATAATTACTCTCCCACTTGTTTCAAAACTTCCTAAACGTTAGAAACTTCATTAACAGAAAACGGAGAGCCACCGGTAGACTTTAGAATAATGACGTTTTTATTCCAGTATTACCCTCACACGTTACATTCTTATCCAATGTGGTATTCTGAGTGGAATAGGAAGATGAGCTGTAATACAACAGCTCTGCTGCTAATACTTGTTATAGCCTCACCTCCAAATAGAAGGCATATTTTTGCTCATGTTAAACCTCAGTGACTTTTGCAAGATATAAACAAAAGAAAAATGTGTGTTCCAATGTCAAGGTTGGTTTAACATAAAGTAACGTAAATTTATATGTATATATTTTACTGCCAATAGAGACATAACATGAAAGACGTCTGGCAGGCAAGACATCTTGTGCTGGTTAAGTCACTTTGCTCTCTGTTCCAGTTGCAAGACGCGTTGTAGTGATCTGGTTATTTTACCTCCATCCTCTCAGTCATCCCTTCCTTCCTTCCTTCCTTCCTTCCTTCCTTCCTTCCTTCCTTCCTTCCTTCCTTCCTTCCTTCCTTCCTTCCTTCCTTCCTTCCTTCCTTCCTTCCCTGCCTCCCTCCTCTGCCTCCCGTCTTCTCTGACTCCCTCCTTCCTCGCCTCCCTCTTAACCTTGCCCCACACACGTCCTCCCCATACACGTCCTCCTCACATGTTCTCCCTCACGTCCTCCTCACACACGTCCTCCCCACTCACGTCCTCCTCACACGTTCTCCCTCACGTCGTCCTCACACACTTCCTCCCCACACACGTCCTCCCCCCACGTCCTTCCCACACGTCCTCCCCCCACACATGTCCTCCCGCTACACGTCCTCCCCAAAAGTCCTCCCCCACGTCCTCCCCACAGGTCCTCCCCCATACGTCCTCCCCACACACGTTCTCCCCTACACGTCTTTCCCGCACACGTTCTCCCCATACGTCCTAACCACACGTCTTAACCACACTTCCTAACCACACGTCCTAACCACATGTCCTCCCCACACGTCCTAACCACACGTCTTAACCACACGTCCTAACCACACGTCCTAACCACATGTCCTCCCCACACGTCCTCCCCACACGTCCTCCCCACACGTCCTCCCCACACGTCCTCCCCACACGTCCTCCCCACACGTCCCGTCACAGGTGTTGACACTTTTGGTTGTGTTGTTATGGTAATTTACTAAGATTGTTTTAAGAAACACTGATAGCGGAAATCTTGCGTTTCCCTCACCCCTCCCTCCCATCCTCCCTTCCTCAACTCCCACCCTCCTCCCACCCTCCCTCCCTCCCTCCATTCCCTCCCTCCCTCTCCTTCCTTCCTATCTCCCTCTCTTCTTCCCTCTCTCCCTTCCTCTCTACATCCCTTCCCCCTCTCTTTCTCTCTATGTGCATGTTTATGTGTGTACTCACCTAAATGTTTTTGCAGGTGTCGATTCACAGCTGTTCTTACCTATTCTTAGCTATTTATGGTTGCAGGGGTCGAGTCATAGCTTCTGGCCCCGTATATATATATATATATATATATATATATATATATATATATATATATATATATATATATTGTGTGTGTGTGTGTGTGTGTGTGTGTGTGTGTGTGTGTACTCACCTAATTGTGGTTGCAGGGGTCGAGACTCAGCTCCTGGCCCCGCCTCTTCACTGTCCGCTACTGGGTCTCTTCTCTCCCTGCTCCATGAGCTTTATCATACCTCGTCTTAAAGCTATGTATGGTTCCTGACTCCACTACATCGTTTGCTAGACTATTTCACTTCCTGACCACTCTATGGCTGAAGAAATGCTTCCTAACATCCCTTTGACTCATCTGAGTCTTCAGCTTCCAGTTGTGTCCCCTTGTTTCTGTGTTCCCTCTCTGGAACATCCTGTCACTATCTACCTTGTCGATTCCCCGCAGTATTTTGTATGTCGTTATCATGTCTCCTCTAACCCTTCTGTCCTCCAGTGTTGTTAGCCCTATTTCCCTCAACCTTTCTTCATAGGACAGTCCCCTGAGTTGTGGAACTAACCTTGTCGCAAACCTTTGCACTTTCTCTAATTTCTTGACGTGCTTGACCAGGTGTGGGTTCCAGACTGGTGCTGCATACTCTGGTTTGAGTCTGACGTACACGGTGTACAGTGTCTTGAACGATTCCTGTGTGTGTGTGTGTGTGTGTGTGTGTGTGTGTGTGTGTGTGTATGTGTGTCTATAGTGTAGTGTAATTTACTGTGCTGTAGTGTGTACAGTGATACCCACTAAATGTACTCGCCTAGTTCTTTTTTGAATAATTTTGTTGACAGTTCTTGGCCCTGACTCTGATAGCTGTCTTAGGTCCTCATCATACCAGCTCATGAAGCTGTGTATGCTGTTTACCTGCACTACTTCATCTTCTTGTCTGCCTCCTTCACTTGCCACCGTAAGACTAAAATAAGATTTCTTAAAGTCACGGAGCGTCATCTGCGTCCTTCACTGCATCGTGTCCCCGGGGTCACCGCTTCCTTGGTCTGGCCAGAGACACCGGAGAGGAAGCATTACAGAAGCAACAATTACCACGACACTCATGCAGGAAAGTATGGGCACATATAGACACCGACCGAACGTCAGTTACTGTTGAAGTTTGTAAGATTTGTCAATCATCTTACTTATTCATGAGGCAGGAAGTAACGCCCAGGCTTCCGTTTTTCACACCTGATGCGATGGCAGTCTCTCCCAGGGTGTCTCTCTGCTGGCTACTTACCTACAGTACTACCAGTCACTTTCCTCTCTGTCAAATCCCCTGAGAATTTTGACTGCCATAATCATGTTTCCACTGTTCTATTTTTTGTCCTCTCCTCTCTTCTCCTCTCATCTCCTCTTCTCTCCTCTCTGGTTGTTAGGTTCAGTTCCATAAGTTCCACCTTTTATTCCCTTACCAAAGTTCAGCTACAAATCTCTTTATGAACCTTTAGATCTTTTCAAATTTTCTCAGTAGTGCTGTTCTCTCTCTCTCTCTCTCTCTCTCTCTCTCTCTCTCTTTCAGTATCCAAGGAGATCCAGTCCCCATTATTGCTTCAGATGTGTATACCTGTTAATATATATATATATATATATATATATATATATATATATATATATATATATATATATATATATATATATATATATATATATATATATATATATTTTCCGTGTTACGCTGTTTGCTTGCTCTCTGCGTTTTTCCTCTTTTCCGGTTTTCTTTATCGTTTTTATTACTCCTCGTTTGGTGACAAGAATTCTCTACCTTGAAATTCTTAATGTCTGACCTCGTCATTCTCCACTTTAACCTCAGGATTCAAAACGCCTCTTCTGGTGTGGCTGTGTAATAACCTTAGTTCAGTCTTGCTTTTATTCTCTCCTTTATTAAACTTTTTATTAATATTTATTTTCAGTTTCTAAATTCAGTTTCCCCGAGTAATAACTTACTGCTGCACACACTGTGATAACTTACTGCTGCATACACTGTGATAACTTACTGCTGCATCTGATACTTCTGCTCTCCTGATAACTTACTGCTCTGCTTACTCATCACTGTGATAATATCGTCCCATATGCTTCCAATGTGTAACTACTTGTGATAACTTACTGCTGCATACACTTGATATATTATATGTATAACTATATGCTGCATAACTGTGATAACTTACTGCTGCATACACTGATAACTTATCATACTGATAACTTACTCGCATACACTGTGATAACTTTGCTGCATACACTGTGATAACTTTCTACTGCTTACTGTTATTCTTACACTGTATAACTTACTGCTGCATACACTGTAATAACTTACTGCTGCATACACTGTGAGTAACTTACTGCTGCATACACTGTATAACTCTCTGCTGTGCATGTGATAACTTATGCTGCTAATTATACTTCTTTGATAAACTTTGATAATATTGCTGCATTCACTGTGATAACTTACTGCTGCAACACTGTAATAACTTACTGCTGCAACACTGTGATAACTTACTGCTGCATACACTGTGATAACTTACTGCTGCATACACTGTGATAACTTACTGCTGCATACACTGTGATAACTTACTGCTGCATACACTGTGATAACTTACTGCTGCATACACTGTGATAACTTACTGCTGCACACACTGTGATAACTTACTGCTGCATACATGTGATAACTTACTGCTGCATACACTGTGATAACTTACTGCTGCATACACTGTGATAACTTACTGCTGCATACACTGTAGATAACTTACTGCTGCAACACTGTGATAACTTACTGCTGCATACACTGTGATAACTTACTGCTGCATACACTGTGATAACTTACTGCTGCATACACTGTGATAACTTACTGCTGCATACACTGTGATAACTTACTGCTGCCACTGTGATCTACTGCTGCACATAACTTACTGCTGCATACACTGTGATAACTTACTGCTGCATACACTGTGATAACTTACTGCTGCATACACTGTGATAACTTACTGCTGCATACACTGTGATAACTTACTGCTGCATACACTGTGATAACTTACTGCTGCACACACTGTGATAACTTACTGCTGCATACACTGTGATAACTTACTGCTGCATACACTGTGATAACTTACTGCTGCATACACTGTGATAACTTACTGCTGCATACACTGTGATAACTTACTGCTGCATACACTGTGATAACTTACTGCTGCATACACTGTGATAACTTACTGCTGCATACACTGTAATAACTTACTGCTGCACACACTGTGATAACTTACTGCTGCACACACTGTGATAACTTACTGCTGCATACACTGTGATAACTTACTGCTGCACACACTGTGATAACTTACTGCTGCATACACTGTGATAACTTACTGCTGCATACACTGTGATAACTTACTGCTGCACATACTGTGATAACTTACTGCTGCATACACTGTGATAACTTACTGCTGCATACACTGTGATAACTTACTGCTGCACAACTGTGATAACTTACTGCTGCATACACTGTGATAACTTACTGCTGCATACACTGTGATAACTTACTGCTGCATACACTGTGATAACTTACTGCTGCATACACTGTGATAACTTACTGCTGCATACACTGTGATAACTTACTGCTGCATACACTGTGATAACTTACTGCTGCATACACTGTAATAACTTACTGCTGCACATACTGTGATAACTTACTGCTGCATACACTGTGATAACTTACTGCTGCATACACTGTGATAACTTACTGCTGCATACACTGTGATAACTTACTGCTGCATACACTGTGATAACTTACTGCTGCATACACTGTGATAACTTACTGCTGCATACACTGTGATAACTTACTGCTGCATACACTGTGATAACTTACTGCTGCATACACTGTGATAACTTACTGCTGCATACACTGTGATAACTTACTGCTGCATACACTGTGATAACTTACTGCTGCAACACTGTGATAACTTACTGCTGCATACACTGTGATAACTTACTGCTGCATACACTGTGATAACTTACTGCTGCATACACTGTGATAACTACTGCTGCATACACGATGATAACTTACTGCTGCATACACTGTGATAACTTACTGCTGCATACACTGTGAACTTACTGCTGCATACACTGTGATAACTTACTGCTGCATACACTGTGATAACTTACTGCTGCATACACTGTGATAACTTACTGCTGCATAACTGTGATAACTTACTAGCGCATCTTGATAACTTACTGCTGCATACACTGTGATAACTTACTGCTGCATACACTGTGATAACTTACTGCTGCATACACGGATAACTTACTGCCACACTGTGATAACTTACTGCTGCATACACTGTGATAACTTACTGTTGCACACACTGTGATAACTTACTGCTGCATACACTGTAATAACTTACTGCTGCACACACTGTGATAACTTACTGCTGCATACACTGTGATAACTTACTGCTGCATACACTGTGATAACTTACTGCTGCATACACTGTGATAACTTACTGCTGCATACACTGTGATAACTTACTGCTGCATACACTGTGATAACTTACTGCTGCATACACTGTGATAACTTACTGCTGCATACACTGTGATAACTTACTGCTGTGTGTTGTGGGGTTCTTTTCATAGATTTGGTAATATTAACAGACGATGAGCTTGGGTTTTGGTAGCGTTTAATGAGGCGTTGGATATATGGGAGCTGAGAGCCTATGCCTGTGTCCGTCTGTCCTGCACTGAGTCTCGATGGTAACTGGAGGCTTCTAGGCCGCCGCTGAGGCATTCAAAAGGCAGGCCTATCATTGGCTAATGCCAGATCACATGGGCAGAGGTTGGAAATCACGTGAACAGCCGTGATGCAGCCGTTATAAGTACAACCCGTACAGCTCGGGCATGCTACGTATGGCGTCTCGACATACAACTACACAAACTAAGGACAACAGGCAACAACTTTCAGCTGATTCTATACAATGTCAAAGTACACAACAGTTAACATTATACTTCACATGGATATTATCTTGACTGAACAATCTACATTACTATATGATGCATCATGATACTTGGGAATTAATTAAATGAGCTCATTCAAGAAAATCATGATAAAAGGGATAAAAAATAATTAATTTGTTCGATCGAACTGTCTTCATGTGATCTACGAATTCTGAGCAAATATAATTACAAGAAGATAGTGATTAACAGACAAGGTAGATATGGTGCACACAAATCTATACTGTTAATTCTCAGAACTCGGAGAGAACGTGAACACACAAAAAAATTTGAGTAATACTAAGTAGATATTATAACACACAGTTAAACGCTTACTACATATTTATCTATACAGGTTATTTACACTTAACCCCAACTCTGCTAGGGTGAGATTGATATAGGCTGTATAATTATCATCTCTGGGTGGATCAAACTCTGTTACAATAGGTAACTCAACTTCTGATTGAGGAGGATCTACACTGGTATCTACAAATGATACTTGAGGATTAATTAACACTTGTCGTGTACGTAGGGAATAACGACATTCAGGTTGATCTGACTGACCATTAGAGGTAGAGGGAACAGCAACAGGAGAAATATCAGATTCTGTCTCACTTATCTGATTATTAGGGTGACAGGGACTTCGTCATCATCATC
>WNWK01022435.1:0-32556 GCA_009830355.1 Cherax destructor
TTTGCTTGCCAGCTTTTTACCTATGGTGGAGAAGAAATCATTGAGTTTGTTTGCTGTTTCAATAGGTGGGAGTAGGGGTTCATCTGGTTTTGTTAGTTTGATTGTTCTGTTTGTGGATATTTTTTTGTTCCTAGAATTTCAGATAGGGTTTTCCAGGTCTTTTTATATCACCTTTAAGTTATGTAATCTGTTCTCATAGTACAGTTTTTTTGAACTTCTTATCAGACTCGTTAGGTTTGATGAGTAGCGTTTTGTTTGTTCTCTTGATATTTGTCCCATTCTGTACTGTTTTTCATATAGGTGCTTTATATTAATGGACTTGAGTATGCTGGGGGTTAGCCAGGGACTATTTAATCTTTTAGTTGGGATTTGTTTAGTTTTTTTAGGGCAGTGCTTATTATAGAGGTACTATTGGGTCTTTTTAAGAAAATTATTAATACATAAGTCAGTATCTGGGAAGTTGTCTATTTCTGTTTGCCAGTCAATGTTTGTCATAGCTGTTATAAAGCTATTAATAGCTGTCTCATTATGTAGTCTGAATGTAACTTTAGTAGTCTCTAGTGGTAATTTTCCGAGATTTGTTATGAGAAAGGTCGGGTAGTGGTCAGTAGTATTGTCTGTGATTATGCCTGATTTTAATGGGGATATGGTGTTAGTCCAGATATGGTCTAATAGAGAGGCACAGGTTTCAGAGATTCTCGTAGGTTTTGTTATTGTCGGGAGCAGCAAGCAGTTGCTCATAGTGTTTGTGAATTCAGTTACTAGTGGGTCCTGATCGTGTAGGAGGTTTATATTGAAGTCGCCTGTGAGGATTAAGTGGTCTTTGTTCATGTGTGCATCAGTAATCATACTTCCTAATTTTTCACTAAATTGCTGAATGTTTGACTGTGGTAATCTATAGATGTTTATAACTGTGAGAGGTTTTTGTAGATATTTGGATTTAAATTTAGCTATTATATATTCTCCATGTTCATCTCTTGTGCAATTATTGTTAATACATTCAAGCTGGTCTGAGTAGAACATAGCTGTGCCACCTCCTTGTTGGTCTGGCCGACAATTGTGTATGGCTGTGTAACCAGGAATGGCATAGATATCTGTAGTATGAGGCTTTAACCATGTTTCAGTGAGAGCAATGATGGACATACTGGCCTGAAGTGAGTTTAATAATGCAGTGAGGTCATCAAAATGTTTGCTTAAAGATCTGACATTGTAATTAAAGATAGTTATGTTATTGTTGGATTGGAGTAGTGTTTTAGCCTGTTCTGCTGTGTAGTAATGACAGTTGTTGTTAGGTTCATGTAAGTCATTTAATAGAAAGTTGTTTTCAGGATCAATGTTTGGAATCATAAGATTTAGTGTGATTCTATAATTAAACTTAAAATTAGAACAACACAAGTAGACCTAAGAATAGGACAATGCAAAAGGATTTCTTAGCACGTGAGTTAGTACGTTGAATATGTTTACAAAAATGAAAAGAATGAGCTAAGGTAGTCAATTTACAGCTAATAAGAATCTAAAACTATAGCACCTGAGTTAGCACCTGAGTTAGTTAATTAATTAAACAAAAGTTTATATATGAGTGTGATTCTAAAAAGACTTAAGAACAATGAATAATGCTAAACTTAAAGATATGATATCTGATCAATTGATTTTTCTAGCTAATTGGATTAACAGACTTTTGAATAGAAGTCACAGAGGTTTAGGATATATCTTTACAGTGTAATTGATTTATTATTTAACTAGCTAATAGAACTGGTTGGAAAGTTACTATGATTAGTATTAAGTTATAATGGAACAAATATTAAGATTCAGTATTGCACTAGTTGTGATTATAGAATTTATTAAAGGCAATATAATGAAAATCAAATTTAATTATTAAAAGAGAGATAAGTGCTAAAGTGTATAAAAGTGTACAAAAGTAAAATTTATTAGTATTAAAAATATTAAAAGATAAGTACAATTTTTAGCAAATATGGTGATTAATAGTACTTATAAATTCTAAGCAAGTAAGCTGATAAAAATATATAGGTATGTGGGTTGAAAAATGGGCACAAGTAAAAATTGTATGTATTTAAAATAAAAGTAAAACTATTTGTCAAAAATATTCATCAGAGGATAGACAAATACTTAAATGAGGTAGATGGGCAAAACATACACTACACTATACGTAGGGGTTTGGTATTGGACATTGTGTTTATACAGTCTCTGTTATATTTGCATCCCAAAGGAATCTTGATAGTTCATTCTCAGTTGTGATAGTATACAACTGACCTACACTTGTTTTTTTCACTAGAATTTTTCCATCCCGGGTGAAACATTGGTGGATTTTATCATTATTCTCTCGCTTAAGTCTTCTGATTCTATACCAGAGGGTCTGACGTTTTTTGGTCAGTCACTCATTAATGAATACAGTGGACCCTCGGTTAATGAATACCCCGGAAATCGTGCAATTATGTAAGTATAATTTTGTAAGTTCTTGTGGAAGTGTATTTTTGGGGGTCTGAAATAGACTAACCTACGTGAAATTTTTCCTTAAGGGAGTAAATTCGTTCAGTAATGGCACTTGAGCAGACTTCAGGAGTGAAGTTTTTACGAAACTCGGGGGTCCACTGTACTTGTTTCCTGGCTTTAATAGATGATCTAATTAGATCTGTTTTCCCGTCATGTGTGGTGAATCTAAGCATAACACTTTTTCTACCATGGGAACCTAGTAATCGTGCTTCTTTTATATCTGTCACTGGTACATTTACGTTCATTTGATCTTTGATGATCTGTAAAGTAATGTCTTTACTGTTTGCTTGGGTCATATCACTGGGAAAGAATGGACTGTTCACTATTACTGCGTCTGATAACTTATCTTGCTTGGTTTTGTCCTCTTGTAGTGCAAGGTAGTCATTAAACTGGTTATCCATGTTGTTCTTCCACTCCTTTACTGCTTCCTCAACCTTTGTGTTTATAGATGTTATCTGTTCAGTGTGGCTATTAATGACAGTTTGGAGGGTTTTGCCAAAATCAGTCATTCCAGTTGTTGTTAACTTTTGTTCAAGGCTGAGGATTTTGTTTTCAAGTTGTGTCATCCTGGTATCTTGTTATTGAAGTGCTTTACGTTGGTCCATATTTTCATTGATTAATTTGATGATGTATGACTTTAGTGTATCTGGATCATTCGTCATACCTGAGAGATTATCTGGGGTGAAGCCAGTGAAGGAGGAGCTTGTGGGGGAGGCAGCCATGTTTGTTGTTGATGCGTCGCCCTGGGTGGTGGTGAGGGGGGTGGAGGGTGTACCGGCGTCCTTGGTAGACAAGTTGATTAGTAGATTTCTTGGTGTTTTCTTGTTGATTTTGGATTTGGTTCTTCTGATGTTACGTCTCATTTGAGCACAGTAGTCGGGGAAGTTGGTGCGGCAAGATGAAGCTGTAGGCTGGTAAGCTGTAGGCTGGTGAACTGTAGGCTGGTAAGCTGTAGGCTGTAGGCTGGTAGGTTGTAGGCTGGTAAGATGTGGGCTGGTAAGCTGTAGGCTGGTAAGCTGTAGGCTGGCAAGTTGTAGGCTGGTAAGCTGTAGGCTGGTAAGCATTTGTTTGGCAGCGGGGTGATGCTTTGGGTTTGTGGGCAGTCTTCCTTTAATCATCAGTTTATTTGGTTTGTAGGTCTCACTGCTGGTATTCTTGGGTCATTCTGGATGCTACGTAGGTTAGTGCAGTTTTGCTTGCAGCTAGGTCATCATAGGAGCATTGATAAACTCTGGGTGATGAGAAAAATATGGAGCTCAGATGCCGCTGCTGCCGCTGCCGCTGTTATATCTCATAATGTATATCTCATAGTGTATATGAAGTTTCTATATTATTTATATTGTTTATTATGTCCTATTAGATGAATTTTGATACAGTAGACCCTCATTTAGCACGACTTTATGTTGCGCGTTTTGGGTATTACGCGATTGAAGAATTGTAGCACATTTTTATCTAACACGACGTAAACCTTATATTACGCGATTCACTGGAGGGGAAAAATTTTGAGCGCGCGGTCGCCTGCGGTGGGTTAAACCATTGAGTCAGGGGGAGTCCTAGTGCTATCCCCAGCCACCTTCACCCACCCACGCATTCCTCCCAGCCTTCAGTTTGGTTCATACACGTGCAGGACAACAATAATCGGGAAGATCGCTGTGTTTATTTACATACATTTTTCTCATTTTCTCTGCATTTTGATAAATCTGCCAAGCAATCATGGCACCCAGTAAGCATACAAGTGTTCCAGCAAGTGATAAGAAAAGGTTTAAGCGTTCAAGTCTAGGAATTTCCAAGAAAATCGAGATATTAGATAAGCTTAAGAGTGGCTCACTTGTGGTGGATATAGTGAGGCCCTATGGCCTTAATGAAGCGTCAGTTCATACAATTAGGAAGAATGAGGCGAATATACGAGCTTGTGTAATGAATAACCCAAAATGTGACATCATGAAAAGAATGACACGTAGGTCCCAACAAGTAAATAAAACAGAAAACTTGTTGCTTGAGTGGATCGAACAGAAAACAAAGAAAGGTGCACCACTTAATTTCATCTTAATTAGGGAAAAGGCATTACAGTTGTTTAAAGCAGTGTGTGACAAGGAAGGAAGGACTGGTTTCACAAATTTAAGTTGCATAATAAGTTACATAATATTAAGTTTTCTGGTGAAAGTGCTTCAGCTGATCATACAGCAGCAAGTAATTTCCCTGCTGAATTTCAGGAACTTATTTCTGAGGGTGGCTATAAGCCACAGCAAGTGTTTAAGGCTGACGAGACAGGTGTTTTCTGGAAGAAAATGCCAACACGAACTTATATCAGTCAGCAAGAGAAAAGTGCACCAGGCTTCAAGGAAATGTTGGCAGAGTTCGATGCACAGATACAAGGGAGGGAGATAACAGAAGATGAAGAAGAACCTGAAGAAAAACAGTTAACATTGCAGCAGTTATGTGAGCAGTTCCATGTTGCTGCTAAACTAGCAGACTTTTTCACTGAAGAGGACCCTGACAAAGCTAGAAGCAGGGCTTTGAAACGGGGTCTAGACCAGCTGATGATGCCTTACCGTCAGCTGTATAATGTAATGCAGAATAAAAGAGCCCAGAGATCCATTACAGAATTTATGCACACACCAATACAACCATCGACTTCAGCACCAGGACCTCTACCATCCACTTCTACCGACAACCAACAAGCATCCACCTCAGCCCAGTAGGGCCATACCATCCATATCCACTCTTCACTACCATCCACAAACATCATTACCCACAATTTAAGGTAAGAAATACTATTATTTCTATTGCATTTGTAGTCTTAAGCAGTAATATATCACGACAATGAACTACAATTACATATTAGCCTTCAATTTTTGCAAGATCTGTTGGTCTAAAAAAACTTGTTTGGCTTTTTGGGGACTCCCAGGAACATAACCCTATTTTTCCCATAAGTTCTTTTAATTATCTAACACGATTTTACCTAACACGATGTTTTCAGGACCGTAACTACCGTGCTAAATGAGGGTCTACTGTAGATAAATAAGCCGAAGTGTTGATATTAGTGTCATTGAAGAACTATCTTGTCCTGTCTCCAAACTCCTGCCACCGCCACCACTAGCCACATATGTAATGACATTTTATTCATTCTAGAGTGTATATGAGGTTTCTGTGTTATTTATAATGTTTATTATGTCATATTAGATGAATTGTGATAGATAAATAAGCTGTATAGAGTTGATATTAGCATCATGTTGAAGGAGTATTTTGTCCTGTCTCCAAACAATACTCTCCTCCTGCCTTCAATAAAGGTATGTAATAGTGATTTAAATGTTCATTTATCTATTTCTTTAGTCATTTTATTTAGTTCTCATTGCTTTGTGTATGTAAAACTATAGTTAATCTTAAAAAAAATATTTTTTTGTGAATATTTTTGTCTGGAACGGATTAATTGTATTTACATTAATTCTTATAGGGAATATTATTTCGGTTAAAGGCCATTTCGGTTAAAGGCCTAGCTCCTGGAATGGATTACGGCCTTTAACCAAGGGTCCACTGTATGAGGAACAGTGAGAAGGAATAGAAAACATATGCAAAGGTTCAGTGGCAGTGTTGACAGTGCAGTGCAAGCATTTCATGCCAATGACATCATGGCACTGATGTGGCATGACAAACGGGACGTGACATTTCTCTCAATTATCCACCGAAACGAGATGGTACAAACAGACAAAGTGAACAGGGATACCATTGAATGAATTGTCAAGCCAGCTGTTGTCGTCGACTATACGAACAATATGCGACTAGTTGACAAGTCTGACATGATGATAGGGTTCGTTGACTGTGTGCGTAGGAGTCGCAAGTGGTATATAAAACTGTTTTTCCACCTTGTAGACATTGCACTGATCAATGGATTCAATATGTACGAAATAAAGACTGGAAAACGACAATATTTTGCAGAATTCTCCCTGAATATCGTAAAACAGATAGCAAAAAAGTATGGTACCACACCTGTACCTACCCCTCAACAGCGACTTCTCCCCCAACCACAACCACAGCCAGTGGGGGAAGTGTCACACCGAATCATCCCTAACTGTTACTACCTGGTACCTATACCACCTACCCCAAAGAAGAAGCATTCTCAGAAAAAGTGTGTTGTGTGTGCTATCACCATAAAACAACCCCAACAGCAGGACACATGATTCATATGTCACCAGTGTGGAGTGGCACTCTGTATGAATCCATGCTTCATGGAATATCACACAATCGTGGAATTCTAGAAACATAAGTGGGACATGTAAATACTTGTTCAGTGGACCCCCGAGTTTCGGTCATAATTCATTCCAGAAGGCTGTTCAAGTGCCATTACCGAACAAATTTGTTCCCTTAAGGAAAAATGTAAATTAGATTAGTCCTTTCAGACCCCCAAAAATACACTTACAATAGCTCTTACAGTATTAACCCTTTGACTGTCGCAAGCCCCAATCCTGAGTGCTCTCCTGTTGTCGCAAAATATTCGAAAAAAAAAAAATTATTTTTTCTTATCAAAATGTTAAGATTATTTTTCTGATTGTTTTCATCCTAAAATTTTTTTTTTGCAATCAATACTTACTGAGATATGGAGGCGTAAAGTTGGCAGAAAATGAGCCGCGTATGGCAACAGCGCCGCATGCCGCTCACCGGTACACTTATATTTACTCTCATTCGAAGGTTTCTTGTATTTTCCAATATTTTTTTTTCCAAGTAACTTATGTGGCCTGTGAGACCAAAGTAAGGTGCTGTGTACATATATACACTCGTTGTATGCAACACAATAACTGCACAAACATTATTATCATTATATTGTTTACAGAACTTGTTTACACAAACCAACAATGCAAAATTTTTTTTATTACTATTGTTCTATAATATATATATACACATATATAATGACTGGACACTTTCCATCAACTTCCCTTAGCACTTGAAGCTGTGTGTGTGTGTGTGTGTGTGGACATGTAAATTTGCTGATTCAGGGTAAGGCAGCTGTCAAAATGACATATTATACCATTACTCACCACCCTCACTGCTGTCAACCTGTCAACACAAAAGGGGACCCATGTCTTCTTCCCCACAACCTCCTTCCTAGCTTCCTTTCTTCCTTCATTCCTTCCTTCCTTTCTTACTTATTTCCTTCCTCTCATCTCTTCCTTCCTTCCTCTCATCTCTTCCTTCCTTCCTTTCATCTCTTCCTTCCTGCCTTCCTTTCTTCCTTCATTCCTTCCTTTTTTTCTTCCTTTCTTACTTCTTTTGTTCCTTCCTTCCTCTCATCTCTCCTTCCTTTCTTCCTTTCTTCTTTCCTTCCTTCCTTTCTTTCTTTCTTCCTTCCTTCCTTCTGGTATCCTGGGCATTGCTTTCGGTCACAAACTCCTCAAAACCATGAAATTCATCTTGAGACACACTTCCATCTGTGTTAGAGCTATCACTGGGGAAGAGAAGAGTCCCAGATTCGCCGGGGAGTCAGGTATTTCTTACCGCTAGGCATGCTGAACGTGGACTACTGAAATGACTTTCCCACAATGCACCACTGGCTGCCCGATTTTTTTTATACTGCGCACACTGACCACACAGACCCATTCTCTCACATGTGGGCCTACCAGCTTTCTCCTGCTTGATTTGAGGCCACTAGAATTTAGGCGTATAGATACGTCTGAAACAGTGGCTCGTAAGACGTATATATATGACCGAAACAGTCAAAGGGTTAAACTTACATAATTGTTCGATTTCCGAGGTGACCGAAACTCGTGGGTCCACTGTATATAGTTGTAGATAATAGAATGTAGATGAATGGTTCAGAGAACCGACAAGTTATAAATTAGACACACATGCAACACTTGGTTATCTTTATTGAGGAAACGTTTCGTCACACAGTGGCTTCATCAGTCCAATACAAAGTAGATAGGTGTAAGGAGAGGAGGAGTTTGAGGTAATCAGTCCCTCGGCCTGGAGTCGATGTGTTCAGTCCATCAATCTTGTAGAAAGTACAGCACAGGTCTGTAGAGGTGGCTTATATACTGTAGTCAGGTGAGGCGAAGCAGTAGGAGGCGGGGTCATAGTGGTACCATCCACTAGTCGAAGTAGGTCTTCGTCCAAAGGTTGGACAAGTGTTGAAGAATTCGTTTGTATCAAGATTCCAAGATGTTGCTGTGTCGGACAGAATGTAGATGAATGGTTCAGAGAACCGACAAGTTATAAATTAGACACATATGCAACACTTGGGTATATTTATTGAGGAAATGTTTCGCCACACAGTGGCTTCATCAGTCCAGTACAAAGTAGATAGGTGTAAGGAGAGGAGGAGTTTGAGGTAATCAGTCCCTCGGCCTGGAGTCGATGTGTTCAGTCCATCAGTCTTGTAGAAAGTACAGCACAGGTCTGTAGAGGTGGCTTATATACTGTAGTCAGGTGAGGCGAAGCAGGAGGAGGCAGGGTCATAGTGGTACCATCCACTAGTCGAACTCCAGGCCGAGGGACTGATTACCTCAAACTCCTCCTCTCCTTACACCTATCTACAGGTATCCCTCAACTTTCGCGTTTTCTACTTTCGCGGGCTTCACACATTCGCGAATTCCCGGCCGCCAAATTCCCAGCTGCCAAATTCCCACCCACCAAATCATATTTAAGTTTCCCGCCACCCGAGCGTCCCTACTACCTTCCCCCCCGACCCGGCAGCCAGCCCCAACACCACTCACTCACTGAGTGTTTTCTTCATTCATTATTTGTTATTAAACTACAGTATAACATGTATGTAGTACTATATAGTACAATATTTTACTATGTTTTCATGCGTTTTATGATTGCTCATGGTTCAATAGGTTAAGGAAGCAGTAAGTAATGAATGTACTAAATAAAGGTTATCTATCTATTACATTTATTCCAAATTGATATCAAACATGATAAATACCCTAGAACTGTAATAAAGATGCTGAAATGAATAATATATGCCATATTATATGAGGGGTAACAGAGCAGGCAGACGCACCATATGAGATGTTTACATCAGGGTAAACATGCCTAAATCACTCTTGTCGTAAGAACAAAGGCAAAAATAGCATTTATTGTTTTTAGAATAATAATAATTTATAATAATTGATCTGGAGCACTTTAAATGTTATCAGTATTTGGTAGCTGACATTTAGAGCACTCCACAACAATTATTATTAATTATTATTATAATTATTATTTCCCTACAATATATTGTAGGGAAATAATAATAATTATTATTATTATTATTATTATTTTCTTACAATATATTGTAGGGAAATAATAATAATAATAATAATAATAATAATAATAATAATAATAATATTAATAATAATTGCTGTGGAGTGCTCTAAATGTCAGCTACCAAATACTGATAACATTTAAAGTGCTCCAGATCAATTATTATAAATTATTATTATTCTAAAAACAACAAATGCTATTTTTGCCCTTGTTCTTACGACAAGAGTGATTTAGGCATGTTTACCCTGATGTAAACATCTCATATATGGTGGCGGTCTGCCTGCTCTGTTACCCCTCATATAATATGGCATATATTATTCATTTCAGCATCTTTATTACAGTTCTAGGGTATTTATCATGTTTCTGATATCAATTTGGAATAAATGTAATAGATAGATAACCTTTATTACTAATATTAGTGTAATTACACAACATTTTATTAGCACTAAGGCTAACATCCAACAGCTATGACGACTAACCAGACACTGAATGTTACTGCGCCTCTCCCTCCCTCCAATAGCTCCTCCCACTTCGTAACGATGTTAGATGGTGAATTTAATGTATTTTTCTGTAAGCTTAACTCGTTGTATGTGTATTTTACTTTTTTATTGTTTTCTGTAATATATGAGTTATGCAAATTAAAATAAAGTTATGAAGTTGGAGTTTCATTTTTTGTTCTAATGTATACATATTTAATTCAACATTTGGCATCATTACAAAGTGGGCGGAGCTACAGCAGAGGGAGAAGAAGCAGTGTCAGTAACTCTTGATTCCCCATGACACTTCACAACACTATAAAATACTATTGTATAATTATACTATTACAGGCCTCCCTCCACAGCCAGCTCATGTCAAAATAACATGTATATAGTACATTATTTTAAGATGTTTATATGTGTTTTACGATTGTTCATGGTTCAATAGGTTAAGGAAGCAGTATTGTATTATATTTCCCTACAATATATTGGGGCACCAAACATTCGCGATTTTTCAACATTCACGAGGTTCTTGATCCCCTAACCCTCGCGAATGTTGAGGGATACCTGTACTTTGTATTGGACTGATGAAGCCACTGTGTGGCGAAACGTTTCCTCAACAAAGATACCCAAGTGTTGCATATGTGTCTAATTTATAACTTGGGTGGCGCGTGGGTGGTGGTCGCTCACTTGTAAACAATAGCACACTGAGTGCCCGGGCCCATCTGAGCCACGCGTAAGCGTCCGGGACGAATTGCCAACTCCGAGCGAATCGGCTATTACCGAGCCAAAATTCTCGTCAAAAAAAATGTCGAGCACTGGGGGTTGACTGTATACGTTTAGACCGTTTAACCCTTTTGGGGTCGGTACCGTACTAGTACGTTTTACGAGCA
Organism: Cherax destructor; assembly: GCA_009830355.1. Classification (NCBI taxonomy): domain Eukaryota; kingdom Metazoa; phylum Arthropoda; class Malacostraca; order Decapoda; family Parastacidae; genus Cherax; species Cherax destructor. Next base: position 11,120 of record WNWK01022435.1, read on the forward strand.
GGGGTTGGTGCCGTACTAGTACGCCTAAATTCTATCGGCCTCAATTTAAGCAGAAAACGTCTGGTAGGCATACATATGAAAGAATGGGTCTGTGTGGTCAGTGTGCGCAGTATAAAAAAATCCTGCAGCACACACTGCATAATGAGAAAAAAAAACTGACCATTTTTTTCGATTAAAACAGCGACTTTGCAGTCGATTTTCGTATGGTATTTATTGATGTATTCTCGTTTTCTTGGTCTCATTTGATAGAATGGAAGATATATTACAGAACTGGAGATGATTTTGATTGGTATGACAATGACAAGTACCTTGAAATTGAGCTCAAAGTAGCGAAAATGTTCGATTTTTGACGATGTTCAAGAGTAAACAAATCACACCATACGTCAAATACACATCAACTGGCGAGTCTTATATTCATGCACAAGTGCTCTGATATTATTTATACCATTTTTACAATGATGAAGTTGTATACATAACAGTAAATCTTCTATTTTTGTGTGAAAATAAAAATTCAAAATAGAAAGCAAAAGTAATGGAACAGGGGCCTGGAGACGTGCCTAATGAACAGAGAACATGTTATTTTAGTGCCAGGAATGTCTGCCTTGTTTACTCTGGACCCTATTTTGAAATTGGCATCGTTTGAAATTTGTGTGAAATTGGAAAATTGCCATTTTCTGACCACTATTTTGGGTAGATGAAATTGGTAAACAGGCGGTTTCTTGTACTCAATCGATAGAAGAAATGAAGTTCTAGTGAAATAGCTATAATTTTAGGAGACTGAAACATTGGAATTTGTCGAAAATAGGGCTCGAAGTGGGTGAAATCGCTGATGCCTCAGTGTCATAGATACCGCAAATTTCGCGAAAGCATAATTCCGTTAGTTTTCGATCAAATTTCATAATTTTGGTGTCGTTATGATCGGAAAAAAATTCTTTATCATTTCATAAGAAAAATTTAATTTTTTTTTTCCAAAAAATTTTCGACCCCAGGAACACGTTTCCGAGAAGGCCTGTCGACCCCCAAAGGGTTAAGGGTAAAGAGTGTAGCATTAAGAGTGTAGCAATTAAGAGTGTAGCATAAAAAGTGTAGCAACTGAGAGTGTAGCAATTAAGCGATAGAAAAAGGACGAAATGAAATGAACTCCTGACAGCATACGACGCTGTGCCCAACATATCTTCCCCATCTCCAAGGTAAATGCTGCATTACTTGATTATTATTATGTACATGTATTAATATTATTATTATTATTGTTTTCCTTATGAAACTATGTATGTAGTCAAGCAGGAATGGCCGCTGTGGTGGCCCTATGCACCCCCAACAACCACAATGGCCGCTGTGTCGTCGCTGCACACTACCACTCCTCACATATGTAATGACATAGTATTTCATTTATTCTAGAGTATATATCATGTTTCTATGTTATTAATATTGTTTATTATGTCAGATGAATTTTGATAGATAAATAAGCCGTATAGATGATATTAGCAAAATATTGAAGTACAGTGGACCCCTGGGTTACGTACTGCTCAAAACTCGACCCATTATGTAAGTGTATTTTTGTAAGTGCTTTTGTAAGTGTATTTTTGGGGGTCTAAAAGGACTAATCTAATTTACATTATTCCTTATGGGAATAAATTCGTTCGGTAACGGCACTCGAACAGCATTCTGGATCGAATTATGGCTGTTAACTGGGGGTCCACTGTATCTTGTTGTGCCTCCTGAGAGCTGGAACGGATTAATTGCATTTCAATTAATTTAAATGAGGAAAATTGACTCTACAAACAAGCAAATCGAGATGCGAGCAACGTCATGGAACAGATTAAACTCGTAAGTGTAGGTTCCTCTGTAATAATAATAATAATAATAATAATAATAATAATAATCATAATAATCATAAAAATAAATAATAATCGCTCTGGAGCAGTTTAAATGTCATACGTATTTTGTACAAGTTTGGTAGCTGACATTTAAACCACTCCAGAGCGATTGCTTTTATTATTAATACAGTGGACCCCCAAGTTTTGTAAACCCCGGAAATCGTACAGTTATGTAAGTATAATATTGTCAGTGCTTGTGGAAGTGTATTTTTGGGGGTCTGAAATAGACTAACCTACGTGACATTTTTCCTTAAGGGAGTAAATTCGTTTGGTAATGGCGCTTGAGCAGACTTCAGGAGTGAAGTTTTTACGAAACTCGGGGGTCCACTGTATGTCAATTTGGATTCAGGCCTAATAAAAATACAAATGATGCCATTATGCACATGTTAGAAATAATTTACACCGCTCTTGAGAAAAAAGAAATCCCAGTGGGAATCTTCATTGATTTACGTAAAGCTTTTGATACAGTTGACCATGATCTGTTACACCTAAAATTATCACACAATGGTATAAGAGGGCACTCCCTCAACTACCTAAAATCATACCTTAGCAACAGAAACCAATATGTGTACACAAATGGAGCTAGCTCTACCGCACAAACTATTACAGTAGGAGTCCCACAGGGAAGTGTTCTTGGCCCACTTCTCTTTCTCATTTACATTAACGACCTACCAAATGTATCTCAACTACTCAAACCCTTACTATTTGCAGATGACACTACATACGTTATCTCTCACCCAAGCCCAGACATACTAGGCAACACTGTAAATACTGAATTGCAGAAAATATCTACCTGGATGATGACTAACAAACTTACTCTCAATATTGATAAAACCTATTTCATTCAGTTTGGGAACAGAGCTACAAATGTACCACTTAACATAATGATAAACGGGTCCCCTATCACAAAACTCACAGAGGGAAAATTCTTAGGAATCCATCTTGACAGTGGCCTAAAATTTCAAACACATATACAGTAGAACGTCATTTAGCACGAGATTATGTTGCACGTTACGGGTATTGCACGATTTAAGATTTGCAACACATTATCATCTTACACGACGTAAAGATGATATTACACGGTTCGGCTGGAGGGGAAAAATTTTGAGCGCGCAGTCGCCCGTGGTGGGTTAAACCATTGAGTCAGTGGGACTCCTACTATGGGTGGCTATGAGCCACATCAAGTGTTTAATGCTGACGAGACAAGTGTTTTCTGGAAGAAAATGCCAACACGAACTTATATCAGTCAGCAAGAGAAAAGTGCACTAGGCTTCAAGACAGCAAAGGATCGCTTCACCTTGCTCCTTTTCGGTAATGCATCAGGTGATTTCAAGTGTAAGCCCATGGTTATTTACTGCCTAAGAATCCTCATGCTTTGAGGAAAAGGGAATTTGTTTTTCCTTCCTGCAAACTGTAAGTTTATTCAGATACATGGGGCCAGGAGCTGAGTATCGACCCCTGCAACCACAATTAGGTGAGTACAGTTACATACATTATCATACATAGCAGCATATGTGTAGAGAACCTAGGATAACCCAAAAAAAATCAATGGAAATACTAAGTCACTCTGACTTTTTTGGGTTAACAAAGGTTCTCTACACATATGCTGCTATGTATGATAATCTTTGTAACTGTATCTGTGTATACCTGAATAAACTTACTTACAGTTTGTGGGAAGGAAAAACAAATAACCATTCCCACAAGCAGCCTTGTTGTTGTTGTTCAGCGGACACCACCCGCCTTACCCAGCCACCACGGACCCCACCATCCCAGCATTCGTACGTATTTCAAACGCGTCAAAAAGTCCTCGTCTACAAGCCAGCTGTGTTTGTGAAGAAAAAGAGAGAGTGAATTGTGTTTTGATCTCGAATTAACAAAGAAAACAAAGATATTAGACAAGACATAACCCGTGGCCGTAATGAAGTGTTACTTTGTACACATAAAAAGATGTAAACATAAGTTTGTGTGACTGATTGACTTACTGACTAACTGACTGACTTGACTGACTTACTGACTTGACTGACTGAATGACTGACTGGCTGACTTGACTGACTGACTTGACTGACTGAATGACTGACTGACTGACTTACTTACTGACTGACTGACTTGACTGACTGACTTGACTGACTGACTTGACTGACTGACTGACTTACTTGACTGACTGACTGACTTGACTGACTTAGTGAATGACTTACTGAATGACTTGACTGACTTACTGAATGACTTGACTGACTTACTGAATGACTTGACTGACTTACTGAATGACTTGACTGACTTACTGAATGACTTGACTGACTTACCAACAAACCCCTGGCTGTCTTCAAGCAGGCACTAGACAGGCACCTAAAGTCGGCACCTGACCAGCCAGGCTGTGGTTCGTACGTTGGACTGCGTGCAGCCAGCAGTAACAGCCTGGTTGATCAGGCTCTGGTCCAACATGAGGCCTGGTCACAGACCGGGCCGTGGGGGCGTTGACCCCTGGAATTCTCTCCAGGTAAACTCCAGGTAAACTTACTGAATGGCTTGACTGACTTACTGAATGACTTGACTGACTTACTGAATGACTTGACTGACTTACTGAATGACTTGACTGACTTACTGAATGACTTGACTGACTTACTGAATGACTTGACTGACTTACTAAATGACTTGACTGACTTACTAAATGACTTGACTGACTTACTGAATGACTTGACTGACTTACTGAATGACTTGACTGACTTACTGAATGACTTGACTGACTTACTGAATGACGACTGACTTACTGAATGACTTGACTGACTTACTGAATGGCTTGACTGACTTACTGAATGGCTTGACTGACTTAAAGTTAGACACTCAGTTCAACCATCAACTTCAGTTCCAGAACCTCTACTATCCACCTCAGCATAACTCTCCACTCTCTTCACAATCTTCCACAAACACCAGCACCCACAATTTAAGGTAAATACTATTATTTCTATTACATTTGTAGTCCTAAGCAGTAAAAACAACATAATACATCACGATAATGAACTACAATTACATATTCACGTTTATTTTTGTAAGATCTGTTGGTCTAAAAAAAACTTGTTTGGCTTTTTGGGGACTCCCAGGAACGTAACGTAACAGCGACACAGGATTCGATCATAAGTTCTTTTAATTATTTAACACGAAATTATCTAACACGACTTTTTCAGGAACGTAACTATCGTGCTAAATGACGGTCTACTGTACAACAAATTTCCAAGAAAGTCTCAAAAACTGTGGGAATACTATCCAAGATACGGTACTATGTTCCACAACCAGCTCTCCTTACCCTATATCACTCACTCATTTACCCCTACCTCACCTATGGAATCTGTGCATGGGGCTCAACATCAATAACTCATCTCAGACCATTAATAACACAACAAAAGGCTGCAGTTAGAATGATAACAAATTCACACTCCAGACAACATGCTCCACCAATATTAAAAAATCTAAACTTACTCACCATACAAGACAGTCATACTTTTTACTGTGCATATTACATACATAGAACACTCTATGCAAATATTAACCCACCACTCAAACTTCTCCTTACCAACTTTAACAGGACACATGACCATAACACTAGACACAGAGCACTCCTCGATGTTCCCCATGTCCATCTAACACTATGCAAAAACTCAATGCATATAAAAGGCCTGAAAATTTGGAATTCATTACCTGTGATTGCCAAAGAAACCCTGCCTGTACCCCAATTCAAAACGATGCTAAAAAACCACCTTCTCACCCAAACCTAAGTGCACAATATCAAACATTCCCAACAAAGTTGATTAATCACTTAAATGTATAAACCTGATTAATCACTTAAATGTAAAAACCTGTTATGAATAATACATACTGAGCTAACTGTTACTATAATATTTACATTATAATGACCACATAAACTGTAATTGCAATGCAACTAATTGTTTTAAATTGTTATCTCACTCAATTAATTGCATTGCTACAATTAATAGATTATTATGTTCAACTTATATCCAAATTTTACAACTTAGATACACAATTATACATATTTTATAAATTATCAACCATAATTTTTTACCATGTAGTCTACTATTACTTAATCTTAAGAATGCCCGCAATGCACAGCATATTAGGGGCTTTTGGCATGTACACCTCATTTATACCTATGTATCATGTCTAAATAACAACATTGTATCATGTCTAAATAAACTATTATTGTTATTATTATTGTGACCCAACAATTAAAACTTGCACCAAGAACTCATTACAGTTGTGACCGGGTGTAGACTAGTGAATTGCTCATTACTTTATAATTTGTTCATGATTGTAACCATGTATAAACGTAAGTAAGTAAATTTACTTGCATGATTCATTACCTTTGTAACTTGTGAGTTCATTATCACTATTGTAACTTGTGAGTTCATTACCTTTGTAACTTGTGAGTTCATTACCTTTGTAACTTGTGAGTTCATTACCTTTGTAACTTGTGAGTTCATTACCTTTGTAACTTGTGAGTTCATTACCTTTGTAACTTGTGAGTTCATTACCTTTGTAACTTGTGAGTTCATTACCTTTGTAACGTGTGAGTTCATTACCTTTGTAACTTGTGAGTTCATTACCTTTGTAACTTGTGAGTTCATTACCTTTGTAACTTGTGAGTTCATTACCTTTGTAACTTGTGAGTTTATTACCTTTGTAATTTGTGAGTTCATTACCTTTGTAACTTGCTCAGATATCAAAACTTTGGGGTCCAGTCCCTGGACCCATTATGTACCTCTGTAATCTTTTGACTACCGCCCACAGGATGGGTATGGGGTGCATAATAAAGATATCAAACTAAACTATTACGTAAATAACAAAGAAGGCACAATACCGTGACTGGAACAATACACACACAACCCGCACATGTAAAAGGGAGGAGCTTATGACGACGTTTCGGCCCGACTTGGACCAGTTACAAAGTCACACTAACACACAGAGACGAAAGAAGGGGTATTTATAGGCAGGTAGACAGGGGAGAGTACAAGAGAGTGGGGAAATAATGGAGTAAGTAGTGGAAGTGGTAGTAGTAGTAATAGTAGTAGTGGAGACAGTCATATACAAGAAAGGGAGCACTGCAATGAGGCTAGCGGCCCGCAAGGGTGGGACGAAAGGTGGGAGGAAAGGCGAATAAAATGAAGGACAAATACAAGGCAAAAAAAAAGAAAGAAAGGAAAACCCATAGGAGAAAAAAGGAGAAGGGGGAAGAGATGAAATGCGAAGGAATCAGGTTAAGTCATGGGTGTTCTGAAGTTTAGAGCATTTAACAATGTAATGAGAGAGGAAAGCATCAACAGAGACAAAGCCAGGGCTAAGATTCATACAGGGAAAGTTGTGTATAAGGGAGGATTCAACCAGGCGGCGACTATGAAAGTTGGACGTAGGGTAGACAGTTTTAGCAGAAGACCAATCAATAGGATGACTGTGATCTCTGACATGACAGAAAAGAGCATTATTAGTGTCGGCAAGCCTAACACTATTTTTGTGCTCCTTGAGTCTGTCAGAAAGAGATCGGCCAGTTTCTCCGAAGTACTGAAGAGGACAGGAGGAGCAAGAAATAGAGTAGACACCAGGAGAATCTGTGGAGGGAGGGGAGGTATGAACTAGATTAGTGCGAAGAGTGTTAGTCTGACGAAAGGTAAGTTTGATGTCTAAGGAACGGAGAGAGTTGCTGAGATTAGAGAGACCAGAGATGTAGGGAAGGCAGAGGACTGGAGAGTTCTCAGGAGTAGAGGGTTTAGGAGAGAAGAAAGTCCGTTTGGCTCGAGAGAAAGCAGAGTCTATGAAATGGGAAGGGTAGCCCAGGCGGGAAAATGAATTATGAAGAGTGGAAATTTCTCCCTTTTACATGTGCGGGTTGTGTGTGTATAAACTATTACGTATTATTATTATTATTATTATTACCATCCACATACCTTGTTCACTGAGTTTAATCATTTATTAAGCCCCCATTAGAGACCAAGAATGTAAACACAGACAAACACACCAGCTAACTCCTTTACTGTGAACTTCTTTTGTACTTTTTCCATTTTCCTCTCTTTCCTCTTCCAAGTGCTGCTGCACTTCTATCTTGTACTATGGGGTGCACAATCAAGTACAAATTTATAGATGAAATGTGTAGTCTTGGAGATTACTTGATACTGAGACCCATCACTAACCCCTTTACAATGAACTTCTATTGTACTTCTTCCATTTTCCTCTTCCAAGTGTTGCTGCACTTCTATCTTGTACTATGGGGTGCACAATTAAGTACAAATTTGTAGTCTTGGAGGCTTAAAAGCTAGTGTACTGAGTGGCTGTAGGAAGGAGATTGAGATACTTGATGCTGAGACACTGCGCTGCCCGTTTCCGTAACCCAAGTTCTCGTACGGCATGTAATACTGACTCGTCAGAGAGCCCGTCATAGCTCTTGAGTTGTTGGTAAACGAGTACGTCGGTAAGTGCACAAAAAATTACACAGGAAAAGTTCAGAGCACATGAAACAACTTTACTTGGATGAACTGTTTAAAAAATTAGCTCTCCAGTTGTAGTAAAATTCTAAAATTTGCCACTTTGGGAGTGGTAGTATTGCAGCATTCTTCTCAAGTACAGTGATTAATATACTACAGTGCTTTAGGACACAGGAAGTTTAGAATTAGTAGATGAGAGGTGTGCTGTTGAATTATTATATAATCTCTGTTGGTCCTGCAATATGAATAATCTGGCATGGCTGTAGAACTAAGGGTGCCAGAAAATCAGTGGTGTACCTGTAGTTTTATTGACCTGTTTTAATTTCCACGATTTTTTTTTTTTTTTGTATCACAAGTTATGTTATTTTCCCCTTATTTATCATCAAGGTTCTACTTGTACTAGCATAGGGTATTTACTTAAAAGGTCTTAGGGTAAAAGGGAGGATACTTATAGGCTAAAATGATACTCAGGCTTAGCTGCTGTATCTGAAAACTTATTGGTCCTCTCACATTCCTCTCAAAAGGTTATTTAAACCAACTTTATAAAAATAGTGCTATATTAAGAGGTATATATACATATAATGTACAGGTCTCCACTCCTAATCATATAACCAGCCTCCCCAAAAGCACATGGTTCACCTGCCACCTTTAACTTTCTTTTTCTTAACATTCTTTAACCCTCCAGTGTCTTGATACACTGAAGATCACAGAATATCATGGTAACATCGATCTACAACACAACCCATTACTTCTTGGACACTCATTCTGCCCAGAAACAAAGTTAAGGTCAGCAATAACAATACCAGCTCACTGCATCAGCCATGTTGCCAGGAGAAGAGTGTGGGAAGAAGAACTCTCTCTAAGCTCCTCCCACTCTCCCATAAACAAACAAAAACCTATCACTTTGTACATCCTCCTCATGTACTCTCAATATATCTTATGTAATTACAATGAGACATGCAACTTATAAACTAGTACTTATAAAAATGTGTGCATTTATATTTATAACCTATTGAGAAAATCAGTTTAACTCAGCCTCTTTAAGTTTTAAGGATGGCCTAGCCTTTAAACATCTTAAGCAGTACTTCTGATTAATTCAATATAATTAGGTATTCATGTTATTTAATTACTACAATACATGCTGGGTTCCATAGCCCCCATAACAAGTCCATAACACCCCATAACACAAGTGCAGGAAGTAAACTGTTAGACTAGTAAGTTTGATTGAACGTTTTGAACAGGACTCAGATGTAATGGAGACTGACTACACATACCAGGGTCCATCAGAGGGTCTCAGTGAGAGCCAGATCCAGGAACAGATGCAGTCAGTGGCAGCAGAAAAGGAACAGCTGCTTGAAGAACTACACAAACTTGATAAGTTAGCTGAAGAAAAGGTAAGTGATAACCCTCAATTTGGCTAAAGAAAAGGTAAGTGGTATCTCCTTTTATAAACTTGCTGAGGAAAAGATCAATGGTATCTCAAGCATGCTGAAGAAAAGGTATGTAAGTGATAGCTCTGTCAAGTTGGCTGAAGAAATGGTAAGTAGTAGTCCTCTTAAGCTGGTTGAAAAATAGCTAAGTAGTAGTCCTCTTAAGGTGGTTGAAGAATAGCTAAGTAGTAGTTCTCTTAAGGTGGTTGAAGAATAGCTTAAGTAGTAGTCCTCTTAAGGTGGTTGAAGAATAGCTAAGTACACTGTAGTAGTCCTCTTAAGGTGGTAGAAGAATAGCTAAGTAGTAGTCCTCTTAAGGTGGTTGAAGAATAGCTTAAGTAGTAGTGCTTTCAAGTGGCCTCACTCCCTTGATATAAAAGGTTTTGCCAGAACTCTTATTTTATTCAATACCATATCATTAAGTGTAATTTTTTAAGGAAAGTAATTTCCTGGGTTATAATGTTTTTTCTCTCAGATAAGTAAAAAATTGAAACACCTAGAGGTAAACACTTAAAAAATTAAAGCATTGCTTTATATTTACAATGAGGCAAAAGTTTATGTACGATAAGTTTAGGAATACAGTGGTCCCTCGGTTTTCGCCGAAAATTCGTTCCAGAATGCTGCTCAAGTGCCATTACCGAACGAATTTACTTCCTTAAGAAATAATGTCACGTAGGTTAGTCTATTTCAGACCCCCAAAAATACACTTGCAACAGCACTTACGAAAATACACTTACATAAATGTTCGAGTTTAGAGATGCACGAAAACTGAGGGACCACTGTACAGTGGAACCCCGGATTACGTACTGTATATATATACAGTGGTACCTCGAGTTACGATATTTTTTCGTTCGAGAATGCTGTTCAAGTGCCATTACCAAACGAATTTATCCCCATAAGGAATAATGTAAAATAGACTAGTCCTTTTACACCCCCAAAAATATACTTACAAAAGCATTTAAAAAAATAAACTTACATAAAAGGGCGATTTTGGGGACCATCGTAACTCGAGGTACCACTGTATGTAAGTGTATTTTTGTAAGTGCTTTTGTAAGTGTATTTTTGGGGGTCTAAAAGGACTAATGTAATTTACATTATTCCTTATGGGAACAAATTCGTTCGGTAACGGCACTTGAACAGCATTCTGGAACAAAATAATGATGTAATCCGGGGGTCCACTGTATACATATTACAGTGGAACCTCGGTTTTCGTTTGCCTTTGATTTTGTCGATTTCGAATATCAATGACTTTTTTCGTAAAAATATTGACTGTTTTCATTAATCGCCCCAGATTTCGTCGGACGTACCAAATGTGTCCGCCTGCCACACGCACACAATGCCTTCCACACACGCATTCTGAGTCAGTGTGGCGTTGTTTCTTGGTGAGTGAACATTACCCTGCACGTTCATATGAGACATTTCGTAATAAGCTAATGTTTTTTGTGCTTGTTTATTGTGTGTGTGACTGCTAAATAAGCCACCATGGGGCTAAAGAAAGTTCTGAGTGCCAGTCCTTTAATAAAGAAGGTGAGATACACAATAGAATTCAAGAAAGAACTTGTAGAAAAGTACGAGGGGAGAATGTGATTATATATTAATGTAATTAACTTCATATTTATTCTAATAATCTGCTACCTCACTATATTAAATTTCCCACTAAATATAATTGTACATCCTATTTTACTATATATATATCTTTTAATGTCCCTGTAACCATTTACTTTTATTTTTTTATTTTTAATACAAATCTATCATTACCTTTTCCCAACCCTATCTATTTACAATATTAGTAATTACTTATTACTTGAAATTTAATTACAACCTTTTCACTTTTGTTTTTCTTTTTATATTTTTATAATCAAACAATTACCTTTTGTGTATGTGACTTAGTTTATTTTTTTCTTATAAGCTATTACCAAATAAGTGCAATTATTTACTCATACTTTTAAATACCTTTTTACCAAAAGCAAATTCCAGTCACTTTATTTGCTTAATTGTATTCTTATATTCAAACAACTACCTCATTGTGTATGTGACTTACTTTATATTTCCTTTATAAGCAACTACCTGATAAGTGCAATCATTTACTTATATTTTATAAATACTGTTTACCATTAGCCAACTTTAGTCAACTTTCAGTCACTTTATTTGCTTAATTGTATTCATATATTCAAACAACTACCTCATTGTATATGTGACTTACTTTATATTTCCTTTATAAGCAACTACCTGATAAGTGCAATCATTTACTTATATTTTATAAATACCTTTTACCATTAGCCAACTTCAGTCACTTTATTAACTTCATTTTAATCAAAACTACTTTTAATATTAGTCAAATCTGTTTTAACTTCTAGTTCAATAGCTCTTTGCATTCATTAACCTCTTATTGCCTTTCATATACTAAAAGTTTCAACCAGTGCCATATTGAATCAAAAATTTCTTTTCCATACCAATTTAATACTAGTCATTGAAGTTGTTCTAACCATTCATTAGACAGTTAAATTAGTATATCATTAACATTATTCAAATATCCTATATCACTGTAAAAATTCCTGTAAACACTTGCACATAATTGTGTTAATCCATTAGCAAGTAAGACTTTAATCTAATACCATATCATTAAGTTTAGCATAATCTATTGTTCTCAAGTCTAGTTATAGAATCACACTAAATCCTATGATTACAGGCATTGATCCTGATATCAACCTATTATTAAATGACTTACATGACTCCAACATCAATTGTAACTATTACACAGCTGATCAAGCAAAGACATTACTCAGAGCCAACAATAACTTAACTATCTTCAATTACAATGTTAGATCTTTGAGCAAACATTATGATGACCTCACAGCACTACTCCAATCCCTACAGTCCAATATGTCAATCATCACACTCACTGAGACCTGGCTAAAGCCTGATACTACAGGTGTCTATGCCATCCCAGGTTACACAGCCATTCACAACTGTAGGACAGTCCAGCGAGGGGGTGGAACAGCAATATATTATACAGATCAACTCGAATGTATCGAAAATTCTTGTACAAGGAATGAACATGGAGAATATATTATAGCTAAATTTAAATCAAAAGACCTGCAAAAACCCCTCACAGTGATAAACATCTACAGATCACCACAGTCAAACATCCGCCACTTTAGTGAAAAACTAGGAAACCTGATAATCGATTCACGCCTTAACAAAGATCATTTGCTGCTCACAGGAGATTTCAACATAAATCTCCTACATGACCAAGACCCGCAGGTAACTGAATTCACAAACACTATGAGCAACTGCTTATTACTACCAACAATATCAAAACCTACAAGAATCTCCGATAATAGTACCTCGTTACTAGACTACATCTGGACTAACACAATATCTCCTCTAAAATTAGGCATAATCACAGAAAACACCACAGACCACTACCCTACCTTTCTCATAACTAACCGAGGCATTCTGCCCCAAGAAATTGCAAAAGTTACCTTCAAATTACATAATGAGTCTGCTGTTAATAATTTTATATCAGCTATGACGAACATTGACTGGCTTAATGAATTGGAAACACATTCAGATACTAATGAATGCATCAAGAACTTTCTTAAAAAAACACATAACCTCTATAACAGACATTGCCCGAAAAAAACTAAACAGATCACAGCTAAGAGACTTAACAATCCCTGGCTAACACCCAGCATCCTTAAATCCATAAATAAGAGGCACCAATATGAAAAACAATATAGAAGGGGTCTAATAACCAGAGAACAATCCAAACGCTACTCATCAATCCTTACTAGCCTGATAAGAAGGTCCAAAAAATTGTATTATGAGAACAGACTCCAGACCGTAAAAGGTGATATGAAAAACCCTATCTACAATTCTAGGAAATAAAAAGATATCCACGAACAATACCATCAAATTATCAAAAACAGACGAACCCCTACTCTCACCAACTGAGACAGCAAACAGACTTAATGTTTTCTTCTCCACCATAGGAAAGAATCTCGCGAGTAAAATCCCAAGCTCAAGCACTCGTCCAACAGACTACCTCACCAACACCTACTCAGATACACTATTCCTAGCTCCTACCAACTCAATTGAAGTCTCGCTCATAATCAACACCCTTAAAAACAAAGCAGGAGACATAAACAGCTTACCACCCTTTATGTACAAAAAAGCTACACATGTACTGTCACCAATTATAGCAGCATTATTCAATAAATCCATTGAATCTTCAACCTTCCCATCAATTCTCAAAATAGCTAGGGTCACCCCGATCCACAAAGGAGGTGACCAAACTGACTTGAACAATTATAGACCAATCTCAAATTTACCACTGCTTTCTAAAATCTTCGAAAAATTAATTCATAAACAGATCTATTCCTACCTCGTCTCACACAATGTACTAAACCCCTGTCAATTTGGATTCAGGACCAACAAGAGCACAAACGATGCTATAACACACATGTTAGAGTTAATATACACCGCACTTGAGAAGAAAGAAGTTCCGCTGGGAATCTTCATAGACCTACGCAAAGCATTTGATACAGTCGACCATGATTTATTGCTCACAAAATTAGCGCACTATGGTATTAGGGAGCACCCCCTCAACTACCTAAAGTCGTACCTTAGCAATAGAAGTCAGTACGTGTACACAAATGGAGAGAACTCTTCCACACAACAAATTACAGTCGGTGTCCCTCAAGGTAGTGTCCTGGGGCCACTCCTATTCCTCATTTACATAAATGACCTACTGAATGCATCACAACTACTCAAACCCATTTTGTTTGCAGATGACACAACATATGTCTTCTCTCACCCAAATCCAGTCGTACTAGCCAACACAGTTAATGCCGAATTACAGAAAATATCAACATGGATGATGACAAATAAGCTTACTCTCAATACGGACAAGACCTACTACATTCAGTTTGGAAACAAAGCTGCAAATGTTCCACTTAACATAACGCTAAATGGTTCACCCATCACAAGGCTCACAGAGGGAAAATTCCTAGGAATCCACCTGACAGTAGTCTTAAATTCCAAACACACATACAACAAATTTCCAAGAAAATCTCAAGGTGTATTATCTAAGATACGCTATTATGTGCCACAACCAGCTCTCATTGCACTATATCATTCTCTTATCTACCCTTATCTCACCTATGGAATCTGTGCATGGGGCTCAACAACATTAAATCACCTTAGACCACTCATAACCCAGCAAAAGGCTGCAGTCAGGATGATAACAAATTCCCACTCTAGACAGCATACTTCACCTATATTCAGAACCTTAAAACTACTCACCATAAAAAATATTCATACCTATTCATGTGCCTTCTACATACATAAAACTCTACATGCTAATATCAACCCTGCGCTCAGAATTCTCCTCAACAACTTTAATAGGTCCCACGAACATGACACAAGACACAGATCACTATTTGACATACCCCGAGTCCATACTAACCAATGTAAAAATTCTATGCACATAAAGGGCCCCAGAATCTGGAATTCATTACCAGTAAATATCAAGTTAACCTTGTCAGAAAATCAATTCAAGACTCTTCTCAAAAATCACCTACTCACCCTATACTAAATATTCATACTGTAACAAACTTTCAAACCCAATATTATTTTACTTAAGATGATCTCAATTTGATATGTTCATCCTCCTTAACACTTGTTGCAATTTCATATCATCATATTGTCATTTAAAATCTTATAGTATCATCATTTTCTTAATGTGAAATAAAATATATATCTAGAAGAAACTCTAAAAAAATTTCTAGTATTGTTATTATACTAGTATAACATCAACATACTGTAACTTGAAATAAATTATACAACTAGATGAAACTCGACCAATTTCTCTTGTATTGTCTTTTAATAGTATGTATAACCATATTATAATTTAAATAATACAGAACTAGAATAAACTCAATCAATTTCTTTAGCATTAAGTACTTAGTGAATAAGTCTCTAGAATAAACTGCCCCTAATGCCATGGCATGCCAGTGGCTCTCCTTGCATTACAGTTTTATAATTGTAACTACCAATAACATTGTACACTTGTAACATGCATAGAAATAAAAATATTATTATTATTATTATTATTATTATTATTATTAAGGACATTTGTGCAAAGTGGAGTGAGGTGCAAAGTTTTGTGGAGAAATATTACCAGTAACAAAGCTGTTGCAGGCTGTGTCTGCAACATGTTTAATGATAATGCCTTGTCCAATTTTAGGCAAATCTTAAAGAGATGCCAGAAACAAGACTTCTCTGGACAGATTTTTTGTGCGACAGGGGTCCAGTGACTGAAGCTGGTCCTAGTGCCAGTAAAAGACAGAGAAGGGAAGTAAGTGTTGGTGGTAGAGGTGGTAGTGATGGTGGTAGTGATGGTGGTAGAGGGTGGTAGTGATGGTGGTAGAGGGTGGTAGTGATTGTGTCTTCCATACGCCAACAAGAGTCTTCAATAAAGGTAAGTGTGATGTTAAATGTTCATTTATCCATTTTATTAGTCATTTATATTTATTTCTCATTGTTTTCTGTATGTAAAACTATATTTATTCTCTCAAAAATGTATTTTTGTTAATATTTTTGGTTATCTGGAATGGATTAATTGGATTTACATTATTTCTTTTTGGGGAAAAATTGTTTTGGTTTTGTCGATTTCGGTTTTTGTCAGACACTCTGGAATGGATTAATGATGAAAACTGAGGTTCCACTGTACATCTGAATTTTATATTGATAAATTCTATAGATTTTGAGCAGTAGTGTAGTGTATGGAATAATATAAAACAGCTGCAAATCCTTACTGAAGGAGCCAGACCTAGAGCAAGTGGAGTGAGGCATGCATCATCAATAAATATGATAAATGCCATGTAATGGAAATAGGTGAAGGTGAAAACATGTTGCACACAATACAAATTGTAACTAAACAAATACAAATTGTAACTAAAAGCATCAACTAAAGAAAGGGATCTAGGTGTAATCATTGACAAGTGTCATCAGAAAATTACATAAATAAAATAATGGGGACCTATGCAGCACTGGTCAAAATCAGAATAACATTTAGAAATTCAATATAAAAATAGTGTTGCAGCAGTTCTACTGGCCCATGCAAGGCATGTCCTTCTCAAACCTAATCTTTTTCACTCATATTTGTCTACTTGGCATATTGTTCCACTTATATAAAACTGTAAAGCAAAGTTTATTTTTCATGGTGCTACATATGTTTACATAAATGTTTTTAAAATATAAAGCATTTTGGGCAAATTAACCCCTTAGCTGTTCAAATGTAGATCTATGTTCTTACCGCTAGTGCTCCAAACGTGGATCACCGTTTTATTTTTCCTGCCTCCAAATCTGGGACAATTGGCCTGAGATGCCTTGTCAGTATTGAATGGATCTTAACTCTTTGACTGTCGGAGACCCCTTTCTGAAATGGTCATTTCATGTCGCAAAATATTCGAAAAAAAAAAAATTATTTTTTCTTATCAAAATGTTAAGATTATTTTTCTGATTGTTTAAATCCCCCAAAAAAAATGTTGCGATCAGTACTTACCGAGATATAGAGCGGTAAAGTTGGCAATAAATGATCCGTATGGCAACAGCGGCAAATGCCGCTCACCCGGTAAACTTTGGTTTACTTCCTTTCATAGGTTTCTTGTTTTTTAACTATTTTATTTTTTACGTAACTTATGTGGCCCTTGAGACCAAAGTAAGGTGCAATGTATATATATCACTCATTGTATGCAACACAATAATTGCACAAACATTAGTATCATTATATTGTTTACAAAACTTGTTTACACCAACCAACAATAAAATTTTTTTTGTTACTATTGTTCTATAATATATATACATATATAATGACTGGACACTTTCCATCAACTGCAATTAGCAATTCAAAGCTCCAAGCTATGTGTGTGTGTATAGTGTGTGGACATCTAAATTTGCTGAGTCAGGGTAAGGCAGCTGTCAAAATGACATATTATACCATTACTCACCACCCCACACTGCCTGTCAACCTGTCAACACAAAAGGGACCCATGTCTTCCCCACAACCTCCTTCCTTTCCTTCATACCTACCTTCCTAACTTCCTTTCTTCCTTCATTCCTTCCTTTATGCCTTCCTTTCTTACATATTTCCTTCCTTCCTTCCTTTCATCTCTTCCTTCCTGCCTTTCTTCCTTTATTCCTTCCTTTCTTACTTACTTTTTTTGTTCCTTCCTTCCTCTCATCTCTTCCTTCCTTTCTCTCTTTCTTTCTTTATTAATCCCTTCTTTCTTCCTTCTTCTTTCTTCTTCCTCTCATCTCTTCTTTCCTTCCTCTCATCTCTTCTTTCCTTCCTTCCTTCCTCTCATCTCTTCCTTCCTTCTGGTATCCTGGGCATTTCTTTCGGTCACAAACTCCTCAAAACCATGAAATTTATATTCAAGACACTTCCATCTGTGTTAGAGCTATCATTGAGGAAGAGAACAGTCCCAGATGTGCCAAGGAGTCAGATAATTCTTACCGCTAGGCATGCTGAACAAGGACTACTGAAATGGCGTTCCCACAATGCACCACTGGCTGCCCGATTTTTTTTATACTGCGCACACTGACCACATAGACCTATTCTCTCACATGTAGGTCTACCAGCTTTCTCCTGCTTGATTTGAGGCCACTAGAATTTAGGCGTATAGATACGTCCGAAACAGTGGCTCGTAAGATGAATAAATACGACCGAAACAGTCAAAGGGTTAACACTGGGTGTGCGTAATATTAAAAAAATCTGGGACCACTTAGTACCTTGTGGGAGCACCAGTTAACCCTTTCAGGGTCCGTGCCGTAGTTCTACGGCTTTGAGGTGAGGGTCCAAACCGTAGTTCTACGCCATGAGCTCAGCTCACTCAGATAAGCTGTGAGTGGTAAATTTGGGCCTGGATATGAGAGAATACATCTATGTGGTAAGTGTGCACCACATAAAACAAATCCTGCAGCACACAGTACATAATGAGAGAGAAAAAAACTGAGACCGTAATTTTTTATTAAAACAACGACTTTGTAGTGTTTTTCGTATGTTTTTTATAGTTGTATTTGCAATTTCTTGGTCTCATTTGATAGAATGGAAGATATTTTACGAAACAGAGATGATTTTGATTGGTTTTAATACTGAAAATGGCTTGAAACGGAACTCAAAATAGCGGAAATGTTAAATTTTGCCGATGTTCAAGAGTAAACAAATGACCTCACACGTCTAATACACGCCAGCTGGTGGGTCTGATATATGTTCACAAATGTGGTGATATTATTTATACAATTATGACAATATTGCATAACAGTAAATCTTCCATTTTTTGGTTTGAATAAAAATTCATTATGTGAATAAAAAATAAAAATGGAATTAATTTGTAAAGACTGAAAATGTAACTAATGAACAGAGAAAATGTTAGTTTAGTGCCAGGAATGCCTACAATGTTTATTTTGCACCCTATTTTGAAATTGGAATATTTTGAACTTTGTGTTAAATTGGCTAATTTACCAATTTCCGGTCACTTTATTTTGTAGTTGAAAAAGTTGACTGGGCGATTTCTTGTGCTCAATTGATAGAATAGAAAGAATACTAGCAAACTAGCTAAGAATTTGATCAACTGGAATAATGTAATTGGCCTAAAATGGGAGTCAAAGTTGGCGAAATCGCCGATGCGTAAATATCACTGACCATCAAAATCGCGAGCATAATTTCGTCAGTTTTTCATAAAATTTCATACTTTTTGTTTTATTACCTTCAGAAAAAGATTCTCTACCATTTCATAAAAAAAATAGCAAAAATTTTTTTTGAAAATTCTTGGACCCTGGTGCACACTTTGAAATTTGGCCTTTGAACCCTGAAAGTGCCAGCTAGAGTAAAGAGTGTAGCAAACACCAGGGGTTCACTGATGTCATGTCGTATTAACACTCCCTTTTAAGAGGAAAGTGATGTTGACTCTTGAGTTTAGTGGCTTTGAGATGGATGTGGCCACAAGTGAATTAGGGAAAAATAAAAACCTTGATAATAACCCATGCGCAACATCCTTTTTATTTTTTATACCACTGGTAGTGTCATCCTGCCAGAATGTCCTATAACCTATACCCTAAGTAAGAAACCCTTTACTTTGAATTTGAATGGTTCTCACTACATGTTCTAGTGTGGGGTAGCTTATAATGCCTTAGTCTAGGTAATACATTTGATTAGCTGTGCTGCCTCTGAAATCTTTCACCAGTTCTCTCAATAGTGAGTGAGTTACTTAATTCTCAGTATGACTCAGTTTTAGCAAGCCGCTAACCAGACTGAAAGTCGAAGACCTAAATGAATTTTAGGAGAGTGCCACAGAACTTGGCAGACACTTGCCTATCTGACATTACCCTGACGCCAAATGACCGAAAAAGGCTAAATGACATGCCAATGCACTCCGCTCCAGGCCCAGACTCATGGAACTCCGTGTTAATCAAGAACTCAACCCCCTATCACGTGCTTTTAACATCCTATGGGGAGCATGGACTCTGGGGTGTCCTGCAGTTACTAAAAACAACAGACATGCCCCACCCCACAAAGGGGCGTAAAGCAAAAACAAAGAACTACAGACCAATGGCCTAATGTCAATTATCATAAAAATCTTTGAAAGGGTTCTAAGAAGCAAGATCGCCCTCATCTAGATACCCATCAATTACACAACCCGGGCAGCATGGGTTTAGGATCACCCTGTCTGTCCCAACTACTGGACCAAAGCAAGGTTCTGGGTCCGAAGACAAACAGAATGCAGATGTTATATAAAACTTTGCAAAAGCCTTTGAAAATGTGACCATGGTGTAATAACACAAAAAGGGATAAAGGAATAACAGAAAAATTGGTAGATGGATCTATAATTTCCTAACAAGTAGAACCAAAAAAGTAGTAGTCAACAGGTAAAGTCTGGGGGCTACAGTGAAAAACTCTGTTCCCCAAGGCACAGTACTCGCTCCCATCCTGTTCCTCATCCCATATCGGACATAACAAAGGGTATAAGCCACAGTGCCATGTCTTTCCTTTTCAGATGACACCCCAACTGCATGACAGTGTCTTTGGAAAACACTGCAAGACTCCAAGCAGACATCAACCAAATCTTTAAATCTGGAAAACAATATGAAGTTCAATGAGGAGAAATTTCAATTACTCAGATATGGAAAATGTGAAATTTAAAAACTCATCGGAGTACAAAACAAATTCCAACCACACAATAGAGCGAAAAAATAATGTCAAAACCCGGGAGGATCATGTCACAATTTCACCTGCCTTGAAAAGGGGCAGTTATTAGCAATATTCCAGCCTAGATGAACAAACGACCTGAAAAGTGTCAACATGGGCGGGTCCCCGGTTTTGAAGGTTCCTTTTCCATCCTGTCATTTTTTTGCAGATCGTTTCTACGGTTTGGTCCTTTAAGGTGGACCTTATTTCCCATAAAAAAAATGTAAATACAATTAACCGTTTCCCCCCAAAAATTTTCACAAAAAAAAATTTTTTTAAAAAATAAATATATAGTTTTTCATACACAAAACAATTATAAACTATTAAATTTATAATTAAACATTTAAAATAACATTTACTTACCTTTATTGAAAGAGTTGGGTCGAAGATGGGG
>WNWK01022436.1:0-32554 GCA_009830355.1 Cherax destructor
GGAGGATAATATTAATAATATTCCCGGGGATAAAAATAGTATTACTAATATTCCACTAGGGGGGATAGAATTACAATATTCCACCGGGAGGATAGTATTACTAATATTCCAGAAAAAAAAAAGATGTATTGGAATCACGGGGGGGTGTATACTAAAATTTCCCTAGGAGGATAGTATTACTAATACTTCCCCAATGGAGGTTAGTATTTCTAATATTCCACCAGGGAGGTTATTATTACTAATATTCCACCAGCTAGGATTGTATTACTAATATTCCACCAGTGAGGGTAAAATGAAAATAATATTCCACAGGGGGGATAAGATTTAATATTTCACAGGGAGGGAAAAATTACTATTATTCCACCAGGGAAGATAGTATTACTAATATTTCACCAGGGATGATAGTATTACAAATATTCACCAGGGGGAATAGCATTACTAATATTCAACAAGGGAGGATAGTATTACTAATATTCCACCAGTGAGGGTATTATTACTAATATTCCATCGGGAGGGTATTATTACTAATATTCCAACAGGTAGGATAGTATTACAAATATTTCAGCTCTTCATTGCTTTCAGTAACCTACCTCCTATTATATACACCCGGAACATCTGCCACATTGCCTCCCATCCACCCCATCATAGCTTTTCAAATCCATAAATGCCCAAAAACCTCTTACCCTTATCTAAATACTGTTCACCTATGTTTCACTGTAAACATTCTCTACACACCCCTACCTTTTCCCAAAGCCCTTGTTCATCTTATCCTGCCTCCATCTTACCTTTTAAATTTACTCAAATAACTCTACCATACACTTTACCCGGTATACAAAGACTTTTTCCACTACAAGACTTATTCACCACTTGTATATACTCCATAACAATAGATTGAGGATCACTGTCGCCGACTCCGTGATACCTTGGGGCACCACCGGCGCCATCTGGGCCTCGTGAAGTAATGAGCTTCATCGCAGTCAAACGTCGCCATGAAATATTTTGACTGCAACTGTAACGCGGAGCCATCCTCTCCTCTCAGTAATCCCTTTGTGTCTTACCATAGAGACCTTCACCAAGGTCTTCGCCATAAGAATCCTATCCCATTATCATTGGCATATTGATAGGCTGGATCCATGGCTGTATCCACAGTACACCAGGAACAAAAAATTTCATCTATATCACTGGATGCCGCTGTTGGTCGATGTACTACTATTGCTGCTGGTCGGGAGGAACCTGCTGCTTTTCCCGATGTCAAGCCGGGTCAAGAACCGCCGCTGGCCGCTGCAAATGATAAGACACAGGCTACTGTTGATTCCACTAGTTTCAATGGAGATCCTGTCACCTGCGAGACACAGATAAGACATTGATCACACAAGTTGCTATTAAATAAGTTTTAAAGAACTTTTACTTCTTTAGCGTAGACCTCTAACGTATCGTCCAATTAAGACTGGGAAAGACATCTCTTCAGTCCACGGCCTGGCGGTCACATTCACGCCGAATTTATCCATTATGATCGGGACTTGCCAGACATAAGCATATAGCTCTACGAGTCAGACTGGGGATATGACTTATCCCAAATAGATACTATGCAGAGAAAATATAGTCGATTTACACTGCTTGACTCTCAAGATATATAACATAGGGTCCAGCTAGTCGATTAGGATACGACTCTCCCAAATACTGAATATTAGGATTTACAAGAAACCCCGGGATATATTCTCGTAGTCAGTCAACAGTAATATAGCTGCTAGAATTATTGAATAATAGTCACGTGACTACATGATATGGAAAAGAAGTTGATGAATATTTCATTACTTAGCCAAGAAGAGTGAAGACCACGCGCGATGATGAATGACGAGTGATGTTGGCTACATGAGTGACGCTTCTTACGAGGTGTCGAGTGATGTTTTGTAGTGAGGGTGTTTTGGTAAAGGACAGTGTTTGTTACAGAGCCGGGTTTCAGAAATGGTGGCGTCACAGAAATCGCTCATAATGGACAAATATTACAGAAGGCGGTCATTGCGGTAAAGGACAAAGTGTCGCTGTGAAAGTGAGAGCGTCACAGAGCCGACGGTCTCAGGTAGCTGACAGTGTTTGCTCTGCAGTGACAGTGTCACAGAAGGACGTTGCTGGGCGTAGCGACGTTGGCCACAGAAGGACAGCCACGGCGTAATGACAGCATCGCGCTGATAGCCAGGTAGTTGGACGGTCATGGTGTTGACGGTGTTTGTGGTAGTGACAGCGCTTGTTCGCATGATTGTCACAGAGTGACAAACTGGCCACAGAAATGGACAGCCAGGTAGTGACGTTGTCACAGAAGGACAGCCACAAGGTAGCTGGACGGCGTTACATAGCGAGAGCCGCCGTTCCGTAGTTGACAGTGTCAGGTAGTGACGTTGTCAGGTAAAGGACAGTGTTTGCGGTAGTGACAGCAGTCACAGAAGGACAAATAAGCACAGAAATGACAAATTGTTTGTGTAGTGATGGTGCTGCGTAGTGACAGCAGTCACAGAGCGACAGCGCTGCGTAGTGAAAACACAGAATGGACAAAGTTGTCACAGAGTGACAGTGTTGTGCAGTGATGGTGTTGTGTAGTGACGGCTGCCATGAAGGAAAGATTGTTCCGTAGTGACATTGTTGTGTGTAGTAACAGTGTTGTGTAGGACAGTGTTGAGTGATAGTGTTGTGTGTTGACAGTGTCAAGCAGAGTGACAAGATTATGTAAAGGATGGTGTCAGGTAGCGAGTGCTGTTCTGTAGTGAGTGCTTGTCTCAGTGACAGTGTTGCGTAGTGACAGTGTTGTGTAAAGTGACAGGTTGTGAAGTGACAGTGTCAGCAGAAGGATGTGATCACAGAAGGATGGCGTTGTGTAGTGATAGTCTCAGGTGAAATGACAGTGTTGTTCCGTAGTGATTTTGTCAAGTGGTACTGACAGTGTTGTGTAGTGACAGTGTTATGTAGTGACAGTGTTACGTAGTGACAGTGTTGTGTAGTGACAGTGTTGTGTAGTGACAGTGTTGTGTGTTGATGGTGTCAGGTAGTGACAGTGCTTGTGTGCTGACGGTTATACATTTACGTGCCATTGCTCCTCAGTTGACAGCGTTTCGTGTAGTGACAGTGTTGTGTAGTGAAAGCGTTTGTGTAGTGACAGTGTTGTGTAGTGACAGTGTTGTTGCGCAGCTGACGTGATTTGCACTCGATGGTGTCACAGTAGCTGAGCGTTGTTCCGTAGTTGACGCCAGAGCGAGGCGTCGGTGGTAAATGGCTGTTCCCAGAAGGACAAGAAGCAGGTATGATTAAAAGTGCTGCAACATTAAAGTGATGTGTAAAGGCACAGTGTTGCCAGTGTAGTGAGGGTGTTGTGTAGTGATACCAGTGACAAATGTCAAAAAGGATTGTGTTGTCACAGAAGACGAACATTCAGGTGTTGACAGTGTCGTTGTTGTAGAGTGACGCGCTTGTGTAGTTGACAGTGTCGTTTCAGTGACAGTGGTTGTGTAGTGACAGTGCTGTGTGAAGGACAGTGTCAAAGGTAGGGCATATGCTGTGTGCTGATGAGGCTGCAGAAGGATGTTGCTCAGAGCCACATTGAATGAAGCACAGCAAGCAGTAAAGGACAGGTCATGTAGAGAAGAATGAAGTGTTGAGTAAAGGACAGCTGTGGGGCTGACGGCGTTACATGCTGACAGCGTTTGCTCTGTAGTGACAGCCAGGTAGTTACACCATTACAGAAGGACAGTCATTGTCACAAGCAAAGGGGACGTGTCATTGGCCAGAGTGGGACGTATGCTCATGAAGGACAGCGTCGTTTCTGGGTAGTTGACAGTCTCACAGAGGAGAAACGCTGTGCGCTGACGCTGATATCACAGAAATGACAGTGCCACAGTAGCGACGTGTCATTGGCTACAGAATGAATGGGTTTGCCAGAAGGACGTCATTATTACAGAAATGACAGTGTTTCAGAAGTGAGAAATGTTGTCACAGAGGACAAACTGGCGACAGTGACATCGCTCCGAGTACCACAGTGTTTGCTCGTAGCGGTTGTCAGCGCCAGAGGACATACTACAGAGTGATTATGGTTGCGTGGTAGCTGACAGCCGCCAGGAGCTGGACAGCCGCCAGTAGCGACGTGCGTTGCAGCGACAATGCTAAGAAGGACAAATAAGGCGTAGCTGGATTTGTGTCACAGAGTGACAGCCACAGAAAGGGACAAATGGCTACAGAAGGATTGTTACAAGGTAGAAATGGACAGTGTTTGCGGTAGTGATAGTGTTGCGTAGTGATGGCGCTACAGAATACGGCGCTGTAGACAGTGTTTGTTTGTAGCTGACATCATTGCAAGGACGTCATGGCGTAGCGACGTTTAGCGATTTGTCACAGAAATACAGATTTGCAGAAATGACAATATTGCAGCAATGAATGAAGTCACAGAGCGACAGTGTCACAGAGGACGGCGTTTATATAGACAGTGTTGTTCTGTAGTGACAAAGTTTGCCATGAAGGACAGTGTCATGCAAGGACGTTATTACAGAAGGACGTACTGGCTGCGGTAACACGGCGTCGCATAGTTGACGTACTACAGAAGGATGGTGTTATATAAAGTGACAAACGTTGTTGCAGTGACAGTGTCATGGTAGTGACGTTGTTTGCGGTAGTGACAGTGTTTGTTTAGTGACAAAGTGTTGTCAGGCGCTGACAAATACAAGGTGAAGGACGCTGCTATTGTGAAATGACAATATTGGTGTAAAATGGATAAACATACAGAAGGATTACGCCTCAGAGCACAGTGTTGGCGAAGGACAGTGTCATGGAGCTGATGGTGTTGTGTAGTGATTGAGCGCTAGAACACGGTGTTATATAGTGACAGTGATGTCTGAGTGACAAAATGTAGACAGCTGCTCTGTAGTGACAGTGTAGTGACAGTGACAGTGTTGTGTAGTGACAGCGCTCACAGAATGGACAAATAATATTACAAGAGTGACGTAAATAAGGCGTAGTTGACGTATGCTTGTAGTTACAGTGTCGTCACAGAGTGACGCTTTCAGAGCCAAATGCCGCCTTTGTAATGACGTTACAGAAGTGACTTGCTTGTGCAGGACAGTGCCAGGTAGTGACGTTGTTGTGTAGTGACAGTGTTGTGCAGTGAGGGCGTTGTGTAGTGATGTTCAGAAGGATAAATATTGGGTAAATGGCAGCCACAGAAGGATTAAACATTGCAGGACAAATGGCCACAGAAGGACGATTGGTCATAAAGTGACAGCTGCCAGGTAATGACGTTGTCATGGTAGTGACAGTGTCACAGAGCTGACAGTGTCACAGCGACAGTGCTTCTTTCGTGTTTAATGAGCGTTTGTGTAGTGATAGTGTTGTGTAGTGATACACAGTGATGGTGCTGTGTAGTTAATGTGCTGGTCTTGGTAAAGGACATTGTCAGGTAAAGTGACAGTGTTGTGTGCGGACAGTGTTGTGTAAAGGACAACAGTGTTGTGCAGCGTTAGCATGCGTGAAGGACGTACTATTGTGTAATCACAGTGTTGTGTAGTGACAGCATGCTGAAGATGTTTATATAGTGACAGTCATTGCTCAGAGTGACGTTGTTGCCATAGAAGGATGAAAATGCAAAGATAGAATAAATACAGGCCGAGTGACAAGTGTTAGTGTAGTGATGGTGTTGTGCAGTGACATGCTCACAGTCTGACGAAGTATATAGCCATTGAGCGCTTGGTTTGGTAAAGGATACCATTGCGGTAGTGACAGCTGTGTAAAACAGTGCCATGCAGTTGACAGTGTCATACAAGAGTGACGCACAGAAGGACAGCCAGCATGAGTGACAGTGTTGGGCAGAAATGAGCCAGCCACAGAAATGACAGTGTCATGGTGCTGACGCTCGTCACAGAAGGACAGTGTCAGGTAGTGACGGTGTTGTGTGTAGTGACAGTGTCAGTGTAGTGATGGTGTTATGTTACGCAGATGTCTCCTCAGGAAGGACAGCGCTGGGCAGAGTGACGTTGCTCTGTAAAGCGATTGCTTTCAAAGAAGGACAAGGATTCGGCTACAGAAGGACGTACTGGCTACAGAATGACAAAGGTTTGTCAAATGACGCTCATTACAGAAGACAAGGTCGCAGAGGCTACAGTGCTGGTTGTGCAGAGGATGTTTCTTTGCAGTTCGAGCCACATGGGCAGAATGATGTCACAGAGCCACAATAGGTCACAGAAGGATTGTAACACAAGCAGAGCTGACAAATGGGTCATAAGTAAAGGGACCAAAATGGTCGCGGTCGGCGCCGTCAGCTATGGTCTTCCTCGACGCCCTTCGTAGTGACAGTTTCAGCAGCGGACAAAGTGCCGCGTAGTTGACGCTGTAGTTGAGGCCACAGAAGGGACACGTCAAAGGATTAAATACTACAGAGCTTATCAAATAGCCACAGAAGGATTAAATAATACAGAGCGCTTATTACAGAATACGGCGGCCACAGAAGGACAAGCGCTGTTTCAGAAGGATTAACACAGAAATGACAAGTGTCGTGGTGCTGACAGCGTCACAGAGTGACGCTGACGCCAGAAGGATAAAGCACAGAGCGACGGCGCAAGTGTGACACAGCGCTCGTTCCAGAAGGATCCTCATATGTCGCGACAAATGGTCACAGAAGGACAGTGTTGTGTAGTGACTTTCAAGGCCACAGAAGGACATCATTGGCGGTAATGGGACGTGTTGGTGATAGTGACAGTGTTGTTTGTAAAGGACAGCGTCATGGGAGCATGTGCCGGTGAGGTAACACAGTGTCGCAGTGACAGGTCGCGCGAGTTATCAAATATCGCCAGTTGACGTTGTCAAGCAGAAGCGATTGCGCCGCCGCGAAGGATGCCTGCCACTAGCTGAGTGACAAGGCGTGAAGGATTAAATGGTTTGGTCACAGAGTGACGTTGCTTACGAAGGACAAATGCCAGAGTGACAGCGTTGTTCCTTGGTAGCGGACAGTGTCACAGAAGGACATCATTGCAAAATGATCGGCTGGCCACAGAAGGATTAAACAGAACAGAAGGATTGAGCTGCCACAGAAGGATTACGTCACATGAAATGAGCCAAATATTGTCAAAAGGACAGTGTTGCGCGCTGACAGCCACATAGGGCAGTGTCAGGTAGTGACAGTGTCATGGTAAGCGAAAGGCCACAGAAGGACAAACACAGAATGAGCGTCACAGAAGGACAAACTGTCATTACAGAGCTAGAATGCTGCCAGAGTGACAGTTGTTGGCATGAAAGGACAGTGTCTGTGAAGAATATGTTGTTGCAGTGACAGTGAAAGTATCACTGCTCTGTAGTGACAGCGCCTGCCTCCAGAGCTGGGACAAAGTGCTGCGTAGCTGGACATCATTAAGCAGAAGGATTGTGTCATGTGTTGGATGGCGCTTGTGTAGTGACAGTGTTGTGTAGTGACAGCTTGTGTAGTGACAGTGTTATTGTGTAGCGACAGTGTTGGCAGAAGGACAGTGTTGTGTGAAGTGATTATGTTTGCCCACAGTGTGGGACAAACGTCGTCTCAGCCATCAGCGTCACGCCAATGGACAGTGTTATGAGGATTGCGCGTTGCCCGCAGCACGCCCGCGTAGTTATCGTCGTCATGTTAGCTGCCTGCTTTTTTGTTGTCACCCGTAGAATAATAGTGGCGACTCAGAGGACAAAGGCTACAGAAGGACATCATTACAGAATGACTGGTGTGTCAAGCAGAGCTTATCAAACAGAAGCAGTGACGGAAATACTACAGAAGGACGTTGTCGAAGCAGAGGACAACGCTAAAGCCTTACCCGTCGCCCAGAAGATGAAGCTTTTTCGCGTTATTTTTCCCAGTTGTCGTTATTGCTCAGAAATGGACACCGCCGCGCGCCAGCTGACATCACAGAGCGATGGTGTTGTGTAGTGACAGTGCAAAGGTAGTGACAGCCGCCAGGTGTTGAAAGTATCACAGAGTGACAAGAGCCGCTACAGAGTGACAAATATTGCGGTACCGACGTTGTCACAGTAGCTGACAGCTGCCACAGAAGGACAGCCGCCACAGAAGGACGCTTTGAGCCAGAGTACGCCATGGCAGAAGGACGCTTCGCACCGGCGATGGTTGTAGACAAACAGAGCGCCACGTCGCACACGTCGTCGCGCAAAGAATGTTGTCGCAATGGCGCCGTCGCATTTTGAACAACACGGTCAGACTGACTGTCATTGTAATCACATGCCCGCTTATGACTGTAGTGAAAGCCACAGCAGGATTTACAAAAAGTCGTGAGCCACAGCTCTCATTACAGAGGACAGTGTCACAGAGTGACGCATTGGGTGCAAAGGACGTTGCTTTTTTCCAGGTGCTGACAGTGTCACAGAAGGACAAATGTCAGTAAGGGACAACGTCACAGAGTTGTTTTTGCTGCGTAGTGACAGTGTTGTGTAGTGATGGCACATGGTGTTGACAGTGTTGTGTGTAGTGATGGTGTTGTGAAGTGACAGCACAGAGCGACAGTGCTGTGTAGTGACAGCAGTTGCTCTAGCTGGACAATACTACAGAAGGACAGCTGCCACAGAAGGATTAAAGACACAGAGACCATTAGGGGTAGAATGTCATGTTGCTACAAACATGACCCATGATTAAGCGCTGTTCGTAGTGACAGTGTTGGGCAGAAGGATTGTATGAAATGAAGGACAGCGTCACAGAGCATGGGGCCACAGAAGGACGGTTTCACAGAAGCCACAATATTGTCACAGAAGGATGCTTTGTAGTGAGCCAAGGTTGTGCTGACTGCCACAGAAGGACGTTGTTGTGTAAGGACAGTGTCACAGAGCGACGTTGTTGTGTAGTGACAGTGTTGTGCAGTGATGTGTTAGTGAGCGACGTTCAGAAGGATGGGTCATTGGTAAAGGATTGTCACAGAAGGATTGTGTCATTGTGTGCTGGACAGTGTCACAGAAGGACGTTTTGGCTTTCAAGCAGAAGGACAGTGCTGCGTAGCATTGCCATGGCGTAAGATGTTTTTCCAAAAATTATTCGCTGTTGTTCCCCATAGTGACGCGAGGCGATCGCTGTCACAGAAGGCGACCGTCGCCTTGAAGTTGGTCGCCAGCGCCGCAGACGCCGCCGAAGACGTTTTCCAGCTGGTCGCTGTCGCCCTGAGGTGGTTATCTCGCCGCTGCCAGCATTGCGCTTCCGCAGCTTGGTCATGCCAGTAGTTGACGGGCGCTGCAGAAGGATCATTGGTGGTAAACACGGTGTTATATACCGATAGCGCCCGTTCCGCAAAGATGATGCGTTGAAAACGTTTATTTTGAAAAAACGAACAGTGTCACAGAAGGATTGGCTACAGAAAGTGACAGTGTTGTCACAGAAGGACAGCGTCTTCAGCGCAATGACGCCAAGAAGATGAGTTGCGCCAACAGAGTGACGCCGTTTGTCAGCAGAAGGATTAAATTAAGCATGAGAAGGACATGCTCTGTAGTGACAGTGGTTTGCTCAGAGTGGCGAGTGCTGGTAGCATTGTTGTGGCATGCTGACCACGCCCAGTGACAGTGTGAAGCAGGCTGGACAGGCCACAGAAGGATGGCTACAGAAGGACAGTGTTTGTCACAGAGTAACAGTGTTGTGTACTGACAGCCAAGCAAGGTGAAGGGCAGCACAGAGTGATGTCCAGCAGCTTCAGCACAACACAGAAATGAGTGCTGCGTAGCTGACGGGTTGTCAGGCGCTGATTTACAGTCACAGAGGACAAATACAGGTAAATGACAAATAATGCTTGCAAAGGATTGGGTCATGATTGGCGTAGCTGATTATGCCGCCACAGAGGTGAAAGGTCACAGAGGACAGTGTTACTGCGTAGTGACGTCATTGCCCAGCGACAGTGTCATTGCCAGAGTGACAACAATAAGCAGAAGGACAACGCCACAGAAGGATTGGGGGTCATTGTCACAGAAGGATTACCAAGCATGTAGCGATTGTTGCCTGCGCGACAAACGTCCTCGCCAGCGATTGGCTACATAAAGAAGGACATCATTGCAGTTGACGCGCGGTGTAAAGGATTGTGCAGCCAGAATGATTAATACTCACATCGATATGTTGGCCACAGAATGAATAACGTCACAGAGCTACAGCCGCTGTCAGCAGAGTCGCAGCGTTAGCGCGCCTGTTCGCGCGTCAGTGACGGGTTTGCGGAGAAGGTTACCATTGGTGGTACGATTAAATATTGCAGAATGAGCTGGGTCATAGAGACGGGCCACAATAGAATGAGTCATTATCGTCTTATCAAATATCACAGAATGGATTTGTCACAGAATGATTGAGCTGCCACAGAAGGATTATGTTGTGGTAGCTGAAAGTGTCAGGTAAAGGATTTAAATACTACAGACCGACGTACTGGCTACAGACCGATTGTGTGGCTCGCTAGAGCGACAACACAGCTAATGCCGTCATGTAATGGTTGCGTCACAGCAATGGACGCTCCCGTCAAGATTTGAAGATATTTGCGCCGGCTGGTTCGATCGCCGCAGTTTGAGTCGCAGTCGGTGGTGAAGACATAACATGGAAGTGATACATTAATGACAGAAAGAATGGCTAATGAAATAGCAGAATGGTCGGTCGTACTCGGTCGTCTGTCGCGTTAAGATTTGGTATTATGCAGAGTTTTGACAAACGGTCAGAATAATATCATCAGCCATGATGAATGTCATGGTATGTTCTTCAGAAGGATACGTTGTTCTGTATGACAGCGTTGTGTAGTGACAGTGTTACAGAAGGACAGCGCTATGTAACGAATAAAGGTTTGCCACAGAAGGATAAATTGGCTACACAGAAATGGGACAAATATTGCGGTAATGACAGCCGGTTTCTAGCGACGCTGGCTACAGAAGGATTAAAATGCTGCCACAGAGTGACGCTGCGTAGTGATGGTGTTGTGCGCTGGATAAATGGCTACAGAAGGACAAACAAGCAAGCATGTATCGACAGTTGACTCTTGTACTATCACCACGAAGGACGTTCATTGTCACAGAGTAACAGCGTTGTGCAAAGGACAGCGTTGTTGCGTAGTGACAGCGCCATGTGTGCTGGACAGTGTCAGAAAGGACAAACATTGGCTCAAGCAGAAGGACGTATTACAGAAGGACAGCGCTACAGAAAATAAATGCTTGTTCCAGAAGGATTGGCCACAGAGCTTAATAAACACAGGTAGTTGGACGGGCGTCACAGAGGACATTGTTGTGTAGTGATAGTGTTGTGTAGTGACAGTGTTGCGTAGTGACAGTGTTGTGTATGACAGTGTCAGTTGTAGTGACGTTGTCAGGTAGTGACACACAAGGAGCGACGTTGGCCACAGAGCCGATAGTGTCGCGGTAGTGGACAAAGGATTGCAGTAAAGGACAGTGTTGTGTAGTGATAGTGTTGTGTAGTGACAGTGTTGTGTAGTGACAGTGTTGTGTAGCTGATTGTTGCCACAGGCAGCTGACAGTATCAAGCGTAGCAATGGCGTCACAGAAATGACAGTGTTTGCTCGTAGTGACAGCGTAGTGTAGTGACACCATGGCAGAAGGATTGAGCACACAGAGCGAGTCAGCCGTTTGTCACAGAGGACAGTGCTGCGTAGCTGGATTGGTCAAGAAGACAGCGTGAACAGAGTGACACAGCCACAGAAGGATTGTCACAGAAGGAGCTGGCCATGCCAGAAGGACGGTGTCACAGAAATAATGTTTTTCCATCATTGCGTCTGATATGTAGAGGCACAAGATGCTGCTGACAAAGCGTTACACACTGACCACAATGGCCGCTGCAAATACATCATAATAGATTGTACACAGGTAATGGGACAAATGTCACAAGCAGCGATCGCACACAGAAGCTGATTGTGTTTGGCTGCTGCTGTTTGACGCTGGTCGCGAGTTAATGGTGTCGCGCAGAGAGAGAGTCATCCGCATTCAGCTCCCATCTGGTCAAACGTTCGCCGCATTTATCATCGCTCATCTTCTTAAAGGACGTCAGAAGGATTGGCTACAGAAGGGATTACTGGTCACAGAAGGACAGTGTTGTGTAGCTGACGCCGTCGCGCGACAGTGTTATGTAGTGATGCGGTTGTTTAGTGATTACGTTGTGGAAGCGACGTCGCCAGCTGGTCGTCCCGTTGCGGTAGTTATCGCGCTCGCGCACCATTTGTCTTAGTTGTTTGCGCCCGCCTGTTGATGGTGCTTTTCTGCTTTGGTCGCCTCTTGCAGCCATCGCAAAGATATATATTGTTCCAGAGTTTATTGAGCGTCACAGAAGGACGTTGGCTGGCTACAGAAGGACAGCCAGGTAGTGACAGTGTTGGCGTAGCTGATTGAAGGCTACAGAAATGACAAAGTGTTGACGTGTAGTGACAGTGTTATATAGTGACAGTGTTGATGCGTAGTGACAGTGTTGTGTAGTGATTGGCTTGTTGGATTGCTAAGTGGTGATTACGTTGTTGACGGATCAGGCCTGGCCATGTTGATGTGTAGTGATGTGTTGTTGACGGTAGTGATGGTGTTTGCTGATGTGCTGTGATGGTGTTGTTTGATGGGTAGTGATGGTGTTGTTGGATGCGTAGTGACTGGTGTTGTTGATATGTAGTGATGGTGTTGCTGACGCAGAGTGACGGCGTTGATGCAGTGACTAAGCTGCTGGATGTGCGCTGATTGGGCGCTGGTTGGATGTGCAAAGGACGGTTGTTGATTACATAGTGAAGGTGTTGTTGATTGTGTAGTGACGGTGCTCACACGTCATGACGGCGTTTGTCGATACAGAGCGACGGTGTTTTTGATGTGAGTGATGGTGTTCTTGATGGCAGTGATGGTGTTCTTGATCGTAGTGATGGTGTTGTTGATGTGAGTGATGGGTTGTTATGTGTAGGATGGTGTTGTGATGTGTAGTGATGGTGTGTGATGCAGTGAGTGTTTTGATGAGTGATGGTGTGTTATGCTGCAGTGATGGTGTTTGATGTAGTGATGGTGTGTGTGTAGCACTTGATGTGCTCGTGATGGTGTTCTTGATGTGCAGGATGTTGTTCTTGATGTGTAGGATGTCATATATTGGTATTGTTTAGTGATAGTGTGTATAAAATGTTAATGAGTGAGTGAGTTGACTATATTGATATTGTTAGTGATAGTGTGATAACAATGTTGATGTATATTGAGCTGCTTGAGAATAGTTTTTGGCAGTCAGTGAAATGTGTCATAATTTAAAGAGTCAGGACACGCCTGCCAAGTGCCATGTTCATGGACATAAGTGGTTCCCTGGTATAGAAATAAAGTTAAGAGGGTCTTGGCACTGTATGCCTGACAAAACTTGAACTGCGCATGAAACCATTCAAGATCTGGTCTAAATTAGGCACCTAAATTTCACAGGTTTTTAATGCTTTAACTGTCCTAACGTAGATCTGCTTTGTTACTGCTAACACTCCAAACTAGATCAACATTTTATTTGTCCTGCCTCCAAATTTGGCACAATTGGCCTGAGATGCCTGGTCAACATAGAAAGGATCTTAACACTTAGTGGCACAGTATTAAAAAAATTGGAACCATTTAGTACCTTGTGGAAGCACCAGTTCAACTGAGGCAAGTTAGAGCAAAGAGCATGGTAGACATCAGGGATTCACTGATGTCATGTCCTATTAACACTTCCCTTTTAAGAGGAAAGTGATGTTGACCCTGAGGTTAGTGGCTTTGAGATACAGTGGACCACCAAGTTACAAGCACCTCGGAAATCATACAATTATGTAAGTGTAAGTGTATTTTGGGGGGTCTGAAATGGACTAACCTACTTGACATTATTCCTGAGAAAATTTCGTAATGGCACTTGAGCAGCCTTCTGGAATGAATTATGCTCGTAACTCGGGGGTCCACTGTATAGCCACAAGTGGTCGAGGAAATATAAAAAACCTTGATAATAACCCATGTGCAACATTTGTGCAACATCTTTTCAATTTTGGTACCTGTGGTAGTGTCATCCTGCCAGAATGTCTTATAACCTCTGGCCTAAGTAAAGAGAAACAATTCTAGAACGTGTAATATGAGTTGGGTTGGCTGATGGAATGTTGCAGTCTCTATCTCCATCTATCTGTCTCTATCTCCATGTCTCTATCTCACAGCTACACATAAATACAATTACAGGTAGTGTAAATTACCTGGGATAACCAAACAATTCAGACAAAGTGCTATACTGTGCTTGTAGATATGATGCATAATAAGCATGACTGACAAGCAATATGCATTTTCACTTGTTCAGGAATCACACGTGACTTCTCTGCATCTTATGTAATACCTGTTGGTTCCTGAGTGGCTCTCTCTCTCTCTGAGACAGAGACAGGAAGACACAAAGACAAATAAGCAGAGATAGAGATAAATAGAGAGAGTGAGACAGATTGACAGACTTGTTTATGTGTAACATTGAAAACAAATAAAGTCAAGGCAGTGCGCAATCATCAAGTGTCACTCTACTGTTGCACTGTCAGCAGTGGAGTGACACTCGTCTTACACCATGCTTCAAGGAGTTTCATATATACTCCAGCATGTCTAAAACATTGTTGGGGCCTATAAATACAGTGGTATCTTGAGTTACGTGCTTAATTCATTTCAGAATGCTGTTTGAGTGCCAATACCGAACGAATTTGTTCCCATAAGGAATAATGTAAATTAGATTAATCTGTTCCAGATGCCCAAAAATACACTTACAAATGCATTTACAATAATACACTTACAAATGCACTTACAATAATACTATCAAGAGTTAGGCCAGGAAAGAGAGAGACAGACTGGGAGAGGGCTACAATACCCGGTGTTAGTATTTATATTGGGAACTCTGCTCTCAACACATTTAACTTGTATGCTCCTGCTGATAAGTTTAATTACTTGAGCTCCCAACTTGGCTCAGTCTGAACCTACTCTTATTATTGGAGATTATAATGCAAGACACAAAAAGCATTGGCAACTCACAGTATGGTAATCGTAATGGTAACCAACTGTTGTCACTGTTAAATATTCATGATAATGTGCAAATTGTAGGTGACCTTTGTCCTCAATATAAAGGCTGAGTTTGTTTAATATCTTTATTATGCACCCCATACCCATCCTGTGGCGGTAAAAAAGATTACAGAGGACACAATGAGTCCAGGGAAGGGGCCCCAAAGTTTTGATCATTGAGCAAGTTACAAAATGTAAATTTGAATTCTCACAAATTTCAAAGGAATGAACTCAAAATTTTAAAAAGGTAATGAACTCACAAGAAAAAGGTAAAATCTCGTTCAAAGGTAATGAACTCACAAGAAAAGGAATGAATTTAAGAAATTTTCTTACTTAAGTTTATAAGGTCACAATCATGAACAAATTAAAAGGCAGACAAGGACACACAAAAGCCAATGTTACAAACTGGCAATACCAGGTAGATAGAAACAGGGGGATGCCCTGGGAAATGAATTAAGAACATGAAGGCTCCATGGTTAGCACTAGTGCCAAGAAAAAAACGAGACGGAACACACGCACCAATGGGGAATCAATGGGAACACATAAAAAAAAACGGGAAAGGGAAACCAGGATTTTAAAATTTAAATGATATTGCGGCAAGGAATATCTGGGAAATCAGAGGGAATGTGATTATGATCACCCCAGAAAATGCCGTGCCCATATAAAAACAGGAAATCAACTCCCCCCCTTAAGTTTTTCCCCCTGAAAGCCCCACTCATCGTCGGAAAGACAGTCTATAACTTATTTTCCCCAGGCATACCACCTAAATCAAGGCGACCAGAACATCCAGACCATGGCAAAACCTGGGTAGCCACAGCCACTCGGAAAAGGGGTATTTTTAGTGCCGGGAAAGGGAAAAAAAGCCAGGAAAACAAAATTGTCCCAACTCAATCATTTCGGAGTGGAACCAGTAAGGCCCCCCCAACACAACAGATATTAGCCCCAAAAAAGACCCCCAAAAAAACGGGCGGAGCCACCCCCGATTTTTGTGTTTTCAGGTTCTTTGTGCTAGAACTTTAAAACGGCCAGTGTCCAAAAGGACCCCTTAGTGTCGGAACAAACCCCGAAAAACAGTTATACTGAGCCAAAAAAAAAGAGAATTAGTATAAAAGAATGCATACCGGGGGAACTTGGGCCCAAAAGTTTGTGTGAAACAAAAAAGAGAACAAATATTGGTCAGAGGAAAGAAAGTCTCCTGAAAATAAGGTGTAGATATAACGGTATAGTGAATATCACAGTGGTGCCGTAGTATACAGATAATTAATAAATGTTAAAGTAAGTGTTAGGCCTAACGCGTTTCGGTTTAAATCAGTTGCCGCGAGGGGGCCCTTACCACGCAGGTCAGTGTATTGATAATTTTAATCTGTAGTGTACCTGACCAAAATCTAGTGATTGTTGATAAAAAAGAATTTCTTAAATACGAATAGGGTAAATCTTGAGAAAAACGTAAACCAGCTCGAAAATACGATAAACAGTGCCGAGTTGTGAGTTGTCAGAAAAGATTTCAACAACATAAGACCGTATATTTTTTCAGTCAACATATGAAAACAGCAGTTTGTGGTGGAAGTGGAAAAAACAAAAAAAAAACTAAACCCAGTGCCTAAAACCCCGGGGAAAAACCAGGGTGGGTTAAACAGGGTGCCAGAAGTAAACGGGGCCAGAGGTATCCATCCATCATAGTAGAAGCTGCCAGAAGCACCGGAGTTTTCCCAAAACCCCCCAAAAGTTATTTTTTTTGTATCAAACTGATCATTTTATTGTTTAATCATCTTCCGTGGTCTGTCTCGAGAACCCAAAATATGCCTACAGGCCCCTTAAATAATGATACGGATTGCATCAGATCCAAAAATAAAAACCCCAATGACCGGTTCAAACTGGTATCCTTCCGTTCAAAGCGGGGGGGGTTTTGTGGCCTTAC
This sequence comes from Cherax destructor, assembly GCA_009830355.1. Lineage (NCBI taxonomy): Eukaryota > Metazoa > Arthropoda > Malacostraca > Decapoda > Parastacidae > Cherax > Cherax destructor. The sequence continues at coordinate 16,919 of WNWK01022436.1, forward strand.
AAACACCCAAACAATAACAATAACTTAAAGCAGTAAATTGTCCATAACTTAAAATGCAAATAAAAAAAAATACAATACAAATAGATGGATCACCACTTCAAGGAAGCTATTAGTAGAATATACAAAACAACCAACAAAAAAAACATGAAACCCTGTAATATCAAAAAAGCAAACATTGACTGATGGGGTTTCATGCAATTCTTTTGGAAATGGGGGAACTACAATATATTAAACCAGGGAAAAGTTTTTTTGGGATGCCCAAATGAGACCGAACTGTGGAATAGAATCACATTGATGTTAAAAGATGACAACATCAAATCGGCCTTCATAAAAACATGACAGCACCATTTTAAAAGGGGAAAGTAAAAAAAACTGGGCCAGATGGTGCACGCCCTTGGGCAGATGGTGCTCTGGAGGCAAACGTAAAGAGAAAATAAATGATGGGACCTGAAGGGGGCAGGGGGTCCCCTGGGAAACAGGTTCATCGCCCTTTTGGACAGATGGGGTCTGGTAGACAGTAACTGTAAAAAAGGAGAAATAAATGATGGTGACCTGAAGGGGGACAGGAGCTCCAGTGGGGAATCAGATGTAGACAAGGATGCACAAATGTTACAAACTAGCAATACTATGGTAGATAGTAAACAGGGGGGGCCCCCGGAAAACTGAAGATAAATTACCAGAAACTGACGAAGGTCCATTGTTAGCACTAGTGACGAAGATAGAAACGAGACAGGGGAAACACCCACCAATAGGGAATACAATGGGGGGAAACAGTCACAAACAACCAGGGGGAAAAAGAAACCAGGCCTGTGAATATTATGCACTTGGTATCTGCAGGCATGGGGAAATCTAAATCAAATGGGATATGCAATTAATCACCCCAGAAAATGCCATCCCTATGAAAACAGGAAAAAACAACCCCCCGTCCTGTAAGCTTTCCACCCCCAAATGTGCCCCTCAGTTCAGGAAAGACAGGCTATAACTTTTTGCCAGACATACCACCAAAGGCTACAAGACGAAAAGAACACCCAGACCATGGCAAAACTGGGGGCCCCCGCCACCCCCCGGGGAGGTTTTTAGGTCAGGAAGGAAAAAAAAAAGGAGGAAAGACAGAAAGACACCAACTGCAATCATTTCTGGAGTGGAATCCATCATTGGCCTCCACTCCAACACAACAGATATTGGCCCCGGAAAAAAAAATCCCCCTACACTGACCTCATCTTCACCAACAATGATGATCTGATACGAAATGTCATCATATCAAAAAAATATACTCAGATCACAACATAATAGAGGTCCAGACATGATGGGGGGGCCCCGATCAACAAAAAATTTATCAGCCGCGGGGCTTTCTCCAAAAACTTCAATAACAAAACATAAGGTGGGACCAAATAAACCAAGTCCCCAAAAGATATAAACGGGAAGATTGCCAACATTGGATCCCAACCTATGTCTAGAACAAATTAACTTGTGGTACTTGAGGTTTGCTCAAGGCAAATTCCCTTAAGGAAAAGGAGGAGAAGATGCAAACTAGAAAGAGAGAGGTGCCCCAAAGGGAAAAGGAAAGAATAACGGACCGGAAAATATCTTGAAATATGAGGGGGGCAAAGTAGAGAAAAGAAACATCAATTAAAACTAAAGGAATCTTAAAGGAATCAAGAGACACGGGAAAACTAAAAATAAATGAAATTGAAAAAACCCTAAGTATTTCTTTTCCTATCAAAACAAAGTCGAGAACAACAACCAGTATTGGGCCCCCCCTTTAAAAGGGGGGTGGGTCCTACACAGATGACAGCAAGGAAATGAGTAATTACTTAAATCCCAGTATGCTCAGTTTTTACAGCCACTAACCAGCTGAAAATCAAAAAACCAAAGATTTTTTTTGAGAGTCCCGAACTTGACAGACCATGCCTTTCTGACATCACCACGACCCCAAATGACTTGAAAAGGCAATAAATGACATGCCCATGCACTCCCTCCGGCCCAAACCCGGAATCCGTGTTCATAAAAACTGCAAAACCCCCCATCACATGTTTTTTAAACCCTTTTGGGGGGGGAGGGGCACTGGATCCCCCGCGCTACTAAAAAAAAAGGGGCAACCCCGCTCCAAAAGGGGGGAGAAACAATAAAAAGAACTACAGACCAATTGCGCTAAGTCCCATATCAAAAAAAACTTTGAAAGGGTTTAAGAAGCAAACCCCACCCATCTTATACCCATCACCCCAACCAGGACAGCATGGGTTTAGAAAGGCCCTCCTGTCTGTCCCAACTACTGGACCACACAAGGCCCCGGATGCTCTAGAAGATAAACAGAATGCAGATGTTATATACACAGATTTTGAAAAAAACCTTTAAATTGACCATGGTGAAAAAGCACACAAAATGCTGATAAAGGAATAAAAAAATTTGGGGAGATGGATCTATAATTTCTAACATGTAGAACAAAAAAGGGGGAGTCAACAGAGTAAAGTCTGAGGCAGCTACTGTAAAAAACTCTTTCCAAAAAGGACAGTATTTTCTCCCATCCTATTCCTCATCCTCATATCAGACATTGAAGGTTTAAAAACGGTCTTCCTTTGCAGATACACCCGTCGTATGACAGTGTCCACCGTTAAAACGAAGACCCCAAAAAGACATAAACCAAATCTTTAAATGGGCTGCAGAAAACAATATGAAGTTCAATGAGAGAAATTTCATACTCAGATAGGGGAAAAAGAAGAAATTAAAAAATCATCCAGTACAAAACTAATTCCAACCACAAAGAGCGAAAACTAATTTCAAGACCTGGGGGATCATGTCAGAGGATCTCACCTTCAAGGACCATCAAAAAGCAATTGACGCTCGAAAAATACGGATGGATAATGAGAACCTTCAAAACCAGGGGCCCGCCCATGTTGACACTTTACAGACCTTGTTCTATCTAGGCTGAATATTGCTGACATAACTGCATTTTTAAAGGGGGGGGAAATTGTATTGAAAAGTGCAGAGAATTCCCCCCCTAAGTGGATAAACCACCTCAACTACTGGGGAAGTTAAAATTCCCCAAAACCCGTACTCTCTAGAAAACAGGGGGGAATCAATATAACATGGAAAATTCTCGAGGGCTTAGACCAAACTTGCACACAAAAATCACCCCTACGAAAGGAAAAAACTCGGAGGCGTAAATCCCCCCAAGAAGAGCAGGGGGGGCCCCTAGCACGTTGGGGGGGAAAAATAATGTCAGGGGCCCGTTTTCAACTGCCTCCCAGTACATCAGGATTTTTAACAAACCCCCCCTGTCTTTCCGGCACTGGACAGGCACTCAAAACGGTACCTATCAGCCGGGGGTGGTTCTCGGGGTGCATGTGGCCAGCAGAAACCTCCTGGGATCAGGCTCTGGCCAACAGGGGGACTGGCCCAACCGGGGGCCCCGGGGGGGTTGACCCCTGGAATTCTCTCCAGGTAAATTCTCCCGGTAGATACCACCAATACCACAAACCCCAAAAAAAAATTTATTTTTGCAAATATCGGGGGCTAAAGCCAGCAACAAACAACAAGATACCTTACATCCGTGAACTGCTTACAAGTAAAATGCTATTTTTGCGGTTTTTACAGAGCCCTTTTATAAGAGACCACGGACAATGAAATATGGATCCCGGGCTACAACCTAAAAGATGTGACAGAGTGAACGGGGGAAAAAGGGGGGGGAGTGTTGGTCTTTTATATCACAGAGTCACTTATATTTTCAGAACTACTAAATGCTTAAAAAGATGTAGTTGAAGTATTAGCAAAAAACCAAATTTTAAAACCTGGTCATCGTAGTTTTCAAGCCTCCGGATGCAACGTCCCAAAATTCCAAAAGGGAAAAGCTTCTGAAAATTGACCACTGTCTGGAAAATCATCCAGCTCCTCCCCCCCAAAATCTTGCTTCGGGGGGTTTTTAACCCCCAAAGGGACCTTTGGGGAACATTCCCAAAAAATGTGGTAGCGGGGAAAAAACAGAAGGAGGCAGCTCAGATAAAACCCCGCACCCTTTAACTTTTAAATCTTGCCAAATTCCCCTTTTAACCCCGCAAATAGTAGACCCCCCCCAAAATTAGAGAATCGCTGGACCTCATCTTCCCCAAAAAGATGATCTGATACGAAATGCCCTCATATCAAAACAATATACTCAAACACAACATAAAAAAAGGTCCAGACATGCATGCAGGGTCCCCGATCAACCAAATGTGTCCCCCACGAGGAGCCTTCTCTAAATTCAACTTCAATAAAAAACATAAGGTGGGACCAAAAAAACCAAAAACCCTAAATGATATAAACTGGGAAGATACCCAAAACATCATGGATCCAACCCCTATGTCTAGAAAAAATTTAAATTTTCGTCCTTTTGAGGTTTAAAAGGAAAAATTCCCTTTAAGGGAAAAAAAAGGAGAAGATGTAAACAAAAAAGAGAGAGGCCCCCCCAGGGGGGAAGGCAGAGAAAATGGAAAAATCCAAAGACCCTTTATCTGAAATACGTAGGGAGACACTGGTGGATAAATAGCAAGCATCAAAAAAAACTAAAGGAATCTTACAGGAATCAAGAAACGGGGAAGAAAAAAAAGCCATAAATGAAATTGAAAGAAACCCAAATTTTTTTTTCTTATGCCAAAAAAAAAGTGAAAAAATCCAGTATTGGGTGCCTATTAAAAACGAAATGGGTCCTACACAGATGACAAAAAAGGAAAGATGAAAAATAAAGTCCCAGTATGACTCAGTTTTTAGCGAGAAATAACCAGTTTAAAAAGAAAAAGACCTAAATGAATTTCTTATGAGAGTTCCACAGAACTTCCAGATGCACCCCAAAATTGACATGCCCATGCACTCCCCCCCAACCCCCAGACCAGTAACTCCATTTTAAAATAAAAACTGAAGGGGCCCCCATCACTCGGCATAAAACCCCCGCCACCCCCATATTAGAAAATTTTAGGGGTGCTTCTGAAGAAATGTTGAAACTGATTAATTTTATGAGCCAAAATATTGATGGGTAATTGCCTCTTCAAAAGTATGTATTAAAAAACCATTAACAATTTTTTTATCAACTGCTCCTGGAGATAATGGTATAACCTATGAATTCTCAGAATTTAAAGGGGCATGTGCCTAATAATCCTTTGTTGGCAAAGTATAATCCCAGTTACATTGAGGGAGTTCTTCCTATTCCCCCGGGCCCCAATAGTCTCTTGTCCTCCCCCAAACCCCCAACAAACTTTGGTTAGGATCTCCTAACTGGTTGTCTTTGAAAAGAAGCCCCAAAGACAAAAAATTTTAGTTAGCCCTTTCCCCCTTAGGGTTAGGGGGCCAAAGGGGTGTGCAGAATTGTATTTCCCTTTCTCACCACACACCTCTACTAGTTTTCCCCCTTTTTTGGATCTAAAATTTTGCATTTGATATCATGAACAGAACTGTTATACTACATGAACTACCAAAAAAATTTAAAATTGGTGGTAGCCTACTCCGGATAATGGGATCCTTTTAAAAAAGTATCCTTGTCCTCTCCCCCGGCTTTAGAAGTGAGTTTTAAAGAAATGCCCCCATACCCCTCAGGAGGAGTTCTCAGTCCCATGCTATTTAATATTTGATTAATGCTCCCCCAAATCCCCTACCTACCTCACCTAAACATATAGCTATAAGCTATGTTTTATGACATCATGATCCATACAACAGAGCAAAAAAAAGATGAGTACCATTTTAAAAGAAGATCAAGCAATTTGTAATCGACTGGGGCCCCATAATATCTTCCTCTAAAAAAAAGATATTAACAAGAAAAAACATCCCACCCCATCTATTTGCGGGGGGAAAACATTAGCTACTTAAAATTTACAGATATCGGGGGAGGTCCCTTTTTAAAAAACCCCGTATACCATAACTAAAAAAAAATTGAAAAAAATACACTAAATGTTTTTAAAGTTGTTGCTGGCTCAACCCCAAATATGGTGCTAATGTGAAATCTGAGAATGATTTTACATAGCCTATAATAGGTCCTTAATTGATTATGCCCCCCATGTTGATATTAGCTCGAGAAAAGTCTCCCAACCCCCGACGTTAATGAAAAAAGAAGCTCTCAGAATTTTTCTTTGCTGCCCCCAAAACTACAAAGATTTTAAATTTTGGAAGGAGTTTTGGGATTACTAGTATCAGTGATAGGATTGTTGAGATTAACACTGAATTTTGGGATTAGAATGTTAAGAAATGAGTCAACCCCCGTCACAATGAATCTTACTAAATGTCTAGAAGTAATACCACAGATCTAAATGGATTGTGAAAACATGCAATTACATTAAGTTTTACAACCTGCATGAATTTTTTCCCGTAGGCAACAAATTTCACCCCCCAAAAGGGAAAATGTAAATTTTAAAACACATACCGGGGAAGTCCCCCCCAAAAGTTCTTTTTAGTAACCTTTTTTTAAAACACTTGTTAAACAACTGCCCCAAGGGGAAAAAATTTTTCCCGGGTGGTAGTAATAAGTTATCACAAGTTATATACACTGATGGATCTAATCAGGAGTCTTCTGGGAGGGCTGCATCTGCTCGGGGTTCCACCCCCCTAGTTAAAAAAATAATAAATCTGTTGAACTAGGCATACAAATTAAAAAACGTGGCGTTACACTGAAAGGGGTTTTTTTGCAATCCTAATGGCACTAAAACTAACTTATGACACTGAGTTTTACTCTGTCATCATTACTTTCCCCTGTCATCACTGAAGGCTCTTGACTCATATAATGTTTTCTAAAAACTGTTTTATTGGAACCCGGGGATAGATACTCAAAAATCTGGGACAAAGGAATTAATGTCAATTGCTATGGATTCCATCAATTGGATTACCCTTCATGAAAAAAGGGTTTATATGTTGAAGAAGAGACCCAGAAGGAATTTTTGGGAAAAAACTTTGGTATATCTGTGTCTAGCATTAGGAATAAATTGGAGAAAATAAATAATAAAAAAAGAGAGATCTAAACCCCCCTATGATAACATGAACATAGATAAGTATGTTTATGGAGCAACTTAAAAGGGGAACAGACTGACTGATGTTTAGGGGCCGGGGGTTAAGGGGGCTAAAGTACTTTCAAATTTGGGAGAAAAGATGATGATCAAACTACTTTAAATTAAAGGATCAGGCATATGGTCACTGTTTTGAACACTATGGAATTTTCCACTTATTGAGGAATATAGAGATAAACAGTATAATAACCTATGTGACAGTAAAAAATATCTTATTAATGAAAAAAAAGATCCCCCTTACACTAAGAAAAAATTCCTAAATTTGCTTGTAACAGATTAGTGAAATGTAGATAAAATCCAAATGTACAATTTTAACCCTTTTGGGGCCTAGTGCCGGGCCTTTTTTTTATCCATATGCTCTTGCACTACCGCCACAGGATGGATATGGGGTGCACAAAAACTAGCCACTTCAGTAGAAAAAATCTAAGGACCCCAATGGAAATAAGACAGACAGTCCTCGTGACCACTGACTTTTTTTGGGTTATCCTGGGTGGCTAACCTTTCCGGTTAAAAATGAAGTCTTATCTTATCTTATTATCACCTTTCAAGGCAGGTGAAATTGTGACCTAGAAAATGTGCAGGGAACCTCACGGCACGCATAACTGCGATAACCACCTCAATTCCCGGGAACTCTTGAAGTTCCTAAACCTGTACTCCCTAGAACACTGGCGGGAGAGATACATTATTATATACACCTTGTAAATTCTTGAAGGATTAGTACCAAACTTGCCACGAGTCCTCCCTACGAAAGCAAAGACTCAGCAGGCGATGAACATCCCCCTTGAAAAGGGGTGCCACTAGCAAAGAGACAACACAATAAGTGTCAGGGGCCCAAGACTGTTCAACTGCCTCCCAGCATACATCAGGGATTCCCAAAAAAAACCCCCGGCTGTCTTCAACAGGCACTGGACAGGCACCTAAAGTCGGTACATGAGCAGGTGGGCTGTTGTTCGTATGTGGGACTGCGTGGGGCCCGCAGTAACAGCCTGGTGATCGGGCTCTGATCCAACCCTGAGGCCTGGCCACAGATCGGGGCCAGAGGCGATGAACCCTGGAACTCTCTCCAGGTAAAGTAAAAAAGGGTTTATTAGTCTACACCCGGGCACCCAAATGTAATGAGTTATTAGTGCAAATATTAATTGTTGGGTCACACACACACACACACACAAATACACCACAGACACATACACATACACCACACAAAACACTATACACACACTACACACCCCATACACACCACACACAAAGAAGACCCTGACAGAGTACAGACTAGGGGAAAAGGCTACAAACCTCGTCAAAGGAAAGACCTTGGGGTGAGTATAACGCCAAGCACGTTCCAGAGGCACACATCAACCAGATAACTGCGGCAGCATATGGGTGACTGGCAAACCTAAGATTAGCATTCCATTACCTTCAAGGAATCGTTCAAGACACTACACCGGACGTTTGGTTCAATAGAATATTTACCCAGTCTGGAACCCACACCTGGAAAAAGCAAAAAAAACTGAGAAAGTCAAAGGTTTTCACAAGGTTAGTTCCTCAACTCAGGGGACTGTCCTATGAAGAAAGGTTGGGAAATAGGGACCTACAACCCTGGAGGAAAGAAGGGTCAAGGAGACATAAAACGACATACAAAATACTGCAGGGAATCGACAAGGTAGACGGTGACAGGATGTTCCAAGGAGGGAACACAGAAACAAGGGGGCACAACTGGAAGCTGAAGACTCAGATGAGTCAACGGGATGTTAGGAAGCATTTCATCAGCCATAGAGTAGTCAGGAATGGAATAGTCTGGAAAGATATAGTGGAACCCGGAACAATGCATAGTTTTAAGACAAGGGTATGATAAAAAACTCATGGAGCAGGGAGGCAGAGACCCAGAACTTACAGCGAAGAGGCGGGGCCGGAGTTTAGTCTCGGCCCCCAACCAAAAATTAGGTGAGTACACACACACACACTCCCCACACACACACACAACACACTCACAGACACATACACACACTTTTCCCTTCCTCCCGCCTATTCCCCCCCTTTCTTTTCCTCCTTCCCTTCCAACTCTTTTACCTATAGCCCCTTCCCCCTTTCCCTCTTTTACTCCCTTAAACCTCCCCTTAAACCCTACACTTCCCGGGAAAACACACACAACTACAGCTAACAATGGTGTTTAAGAGGGGAACTAGAAGGCAGGGGATAAGAGGAGAATGGCTCTGGTAGGGAAGAATGGATTGAGGAGCAATACAAATGGATGGAAAAAGTGGGAGAGTAAACCCAGGTGAAGTCTCTGCAAAAATGGAAAAAAGGATGAAGGCAGAGCTTTGGAAAAATTTGGGAAAGGGGTAGGTTGGATGAGGGGGAAGAAATGGGAGTCACAAGTCGAAACTGAAAGTAGGAAAGTGCCCTAGAATGTAAGGTAAAATAGGCTGGGGAAAGTTACAGGGGTATGGACCAGGGGGAAGGATCTGAAGTTGGCACACCCTCATCGAACAAGGAATCCAACGGGAAGGAAGGGACATGAACTACCTTCCCCATCGGTCCAAGAAGGGCCAAGGAATGAAGGGAAAGCAGCTGGGGCGGGGGTGGTGGTAAGAGGAAGGACCAGGCCACCAAGACAATGAAAACATTGGAGAGGAGAGGAGAAGTCAGTGTTTAGAGGACATGCCGGGATAGTCATTTTTCAGAGAATGGGGGGTACGTGAAGGAGAAAACGGCCAACGTTTATCTTCAAGACATAAAAGTGCGAAACAGGATCCTGCAAGAGAAACCACGGCTGAAGGAATCCAGCAAAAAGGGTGTTCCTGACTGGGACAGAACAAAAACGAACGACAGCAGCTGAGGGAGTGGAGGTAAAAGCAGGGCTGGGAAGAGACAGACAGAATCAGCAGAGACTAACCAGAACACGGAAGAGCAACAAGAGCGAGCACACACAGACCTATCCCCAGAACCCCAAACCAAACATGCTATCCCAACACAGACCACAATCCACACTTACATCCCCACCCCCTCACTATGCTGTAGAACCCAGGGCACACTGCCATGGCCCCACCCCCACAGAACCCCCAAAACACAGTGTTGGAGAGGAAACTGAAGATATGGACACCAACGCAGATGGAATAACGAATAAGTGGGAGGAGGGCATGAAAAAGTCAATGAGGTCATTTGGACATCATACCTCACTGAAACAAAGCTCACAGGGATGATAGCAGATGCCATCTTTCCTAACGGGATATTAGATCCTGAGAAAGACAGAGGGAACAGAAAGGGGGCAGAAGGGTGGAGGAGGACCTGATCAAAAACGATGGGATTTTGATGAGCAGGAGAGAGGGACAGAGGAGATGAGGAGTTGAAATAAGGCCTTCAGTCTGGGGGGTCCAAAGGTGGTTATTGCAGTGATGTATAACCCACCACAGAACAGCAGGAAGCCAAGGCAAAGTATGATGAGAGTAATGGGGCCATGGGACACACTGGCCGGAATTGGCCAGAAGGGCTTGTTTTGGGGCAGGGCAAAGCTACTGATCATGGGTGACTTAAACCATAAAGATATTGATTGGGAGAACTTAGAGCCACATGGGGGCCAAGAAACGTGGAGGGCTAAGATGATGGAGGTGGTACTGGAAAATCGCATTTACCAACACGTAAGGGACACTACCAGAGAGAGAGGAGAGGATGAACCAGCGAGACTGGACCTATATTCACCCTGATTAGTGCAGATATCAGGACATCACACATGAAAGCCCCCTGGGGCCAGTGATCATAGGTTCAAGCTTGAAACATAGTAGAGTTAAAAGTGGAAGGGGGAAACAGGAAGAGCTGCATGAATGAGCCAACTAAAGAAAGGTGACATGGACAGGGAACTTTCTGCATGGAGTTCATGGGAGAGAACAGCAGGAATGAACAGATGATGGAATATAGACAACAATTTTGCAAGGAAGTTTAGGAAGGGTTTTAAAATAACAGGAAAAGCAAAAAACCAGGATGAGCCCATGGTTCACCCAAAGGTGCAGGGAAATCAAAAATCAAGTGTGCCAGGGAATGGAAAAGTACAGAAGGCAAAAGACCCTGAGAATAAAAAGAGCAGTCGTAGAGCCAGAAATGAATATGCATAGGTAAAAAGGGAGGCCCAAAAAACAATACGAGAATGACAGAGCAGCAAAAGGGAAATTACCCAAAGCTGTTGTACAGCCACATCAGGAGGAAACAAATCAAGGACCAGGTGATTAGGCTGAGAAGGAAGGGGGGAGGACATAAGAAATGATCGTGAAGTGTGTGAGGAGCTCAACATGAGATTCAATGAGGTGTTCACAGAGGAGATAGATGGGCCTCCAGAAAGGCGGAGGGGGACACCATCAGGTGCTCGACACAAACACACAACTGAGGGAGAAAGTGAAAAGGCTACTGGAGCTAGATACCTCAAAGGCGATGGGGCCAGATAACATCTCCAAGGGTCCTGAGAGGCAACTACCTGAGGTATGGAAAACAGCAAATGTAGTTCCAATTTTTAAAAAAAAAGAAACATAGCACTAAACTACAGACCAGTGTCACTGACATGTATAGTATGAAAGTTCATGGAGAAGATATTAGGGAAGAGTGGTGGGACCTAGAAAGGAATGAGATTATCAACGACGGCCAACACGGTTTCGGGACGGAAATCCTGTATCACAAACCTATTGGAGTTCTATGACAGGGTGACAGCATTAAGATAAGAGAGAGTTGTAGGTAGATTGCATATTCTTAGACTGTAAGAAGGCGTTTGACACAGTTCCAACAAGAGATTAGTGCAGAAGCTGGAGGACCAGGCAGGGATAACAGGGAAGGCACTACAATGAATCAGGGAATACCTGTCAAAGACAGCAGCGAGTGATGGTACGTGGCGGGGTGTCAGAGGGCGCTGGTGACAAGTTGGGTTCCACAGGGGTCAGTCCTAGGACCTTTCTGTTTCTGGTATTTGTAGAAGACATGACGGAAAGAATAGACTCCGAAGGGTCTCTGTTTGCAGATGATGTGAAGTTGATGGAAGAACAATCAGATGAGGACCAGGCAGAACTACAAGGGATCTTGGACAGGCTGCAAGCCTGGTCCAACAATTGGCTCCTGGGTTCAACCCCACCAAGTGCAAAGTGATGAAGATTGGGGAAGGGCAAAGAAAACCGCAGACGGAGTACAGTCTAGGGGGCCGAGACCCACAAAACCCAATCAAGGAAAAGTTCTTGGGGTGAGTATAATATCACATCTCCTGGGCGCACATCCACCAAATAACTGCTGCACATACGGGCGCCTAACCCAAACCTAAGAACAGCATTCCGAAACTTAATAAAAATCATTCAGGACCCTGTACACTGTGTATGTTAGGCCCATACTGGAGTATGCAGCACTAGTTTGGAACCCCATCTAGCCAAGAATGTAAAAAAGCTAGAGAAAGAGCAAATGTTTGCAACAAGACTAGTCCCGGAGCTAAAAATTATGTCCTCAAGGGGGAGTAATTTGTAGGCAAAATTAGCTGTCTATCTCAACAAAGTACTGTCTCACTAAAAAAAAGTAAATCGGTGACATGAGCAGTTCTCCAGTGGTTAAAAATAATAAGAGTAAGTTGGTCTATGTACGGGTAGAGAAGCAGAAAAAAAGGAGAGATGCAGAGATATGTCTTTCTCCACGTCTCTACGAGAACCGCTGACATGTTGTCACTGGGTTCCCCTAAGAAATTTGGGATAATAAATTATGGCTCCGGCCCCTTTGGCTCTCAATGAAATAACTGGCCACGGAAAAAACTACTGCAGAAAAACGTCTGTTTGACACAGAGAAATAATCTGTAATCTGCAGACACAAAAAAAGTCATTGATGGAGCAAAATATATCAGGGGAAACTCTTAAGAGTTACAGCTCTTGTTTTTAAAACATTAAATGGATAAAACCTATTATGAATTACTAGAACCCAATAAATACTAAATAAGTTAATACAGAAAGATTTTCTACAGTATAAATTTCTGGAAACTAAAGGAAAAAATAAAAGACCTGTATGTTAATTCTGGACTTATTGGGCTCAGAAAAGTTATAAGATTAAAAATTTCATAATTTCCACCCTAAAACAATACATCCAGTATTGACCCCCAAGAATCATTGGCTAAAAAGGGCAAATTATAGAATGCCCATAACGTATTTTGTGTACAATAATTTTGTCTTTTAATCCTACTGGATCCCAGGTCGACAAAGTGTGAAGAAACTCAGACTGTCCCTTTACCATTTATTATGTAGTATGTCAGTATCATGTCACCTCCATACCTCTGAAAATTTGTCATGTCCTCAATTTGAGGTGACGGGTGTTAAATTAACAGGACCAATATTTAACTAAAACAGTTGACAAAGTTCTATCAGGTTCATCTGTTTGTTCACTTGTGCTACAACTAGAGCAAATACATCTAGAAGTGCTACTGATATGTCTGCTGAAACCTTTTTCTTATTTGAAGGTTTCGCAAGAGAGCATCCCAGGCTGATGGAAAAATCAAAACAATGCAGAATTTTTTTGCTTGCTACTTATAAACAAGATTTTGAGCAGCCTGAAATCAACAGATGCTGAATCACGCAATTGTCGTTGGGAATTCCTTTTTTTTAAATCCACCGGATTTACAAAAATAAAAAGGCATTGTGAACTTGTTGAAGACCCCTTCATCGTCGAGAATGACCAGAAGAATTTCCCATTTCGTATGAAATAAATAGATAACAACAGACCTTTCGTATTTCGATGATCTGAATTTAGAAGTGTTAAGTCATCTCATTTACTACATGGTAGAAGGCCTGAAAAACCCGTTCCTCATGAATAAAAAAAGAAATCAAGAACATCTATCATTCGAACCTGAAACAACTCCCAAAAAAAATTTAAAACACTAAAAGCGGTTGAGCTGGGGAAAATGGCGAGAAGACTATCTCACCTCTTTGAGAGAACATTTACCACACAGACTGAGCTGGTAATTTCACAAAGACAAGCATGAAAGCAGTGATGTGTGGTAAAAGAAAGAAATCAAAATTAATATTAAGTATTAGATGAGATTCACTGTTCTGAATTTTGCTGCCCCCCCAGTGTGGAAAATTCTCCAAGGGGTATGCGCCACTACCTGCTGTTAAGGGCACTCACCTTTCTGCCTTGGGAAAGGGTCAGAGAGGCAGCGTCTGGCTGAGAAAAACAGTTATTCAAGCCAGATGTACTGTCAACGGTATGTCAGGTGTGTGACCACAGCACCACGAGAGCACCTCGGTAGCACCACATGGCACTGCACAGAGACTGCAAAAAGCAGCATGAGCAGTCAGATTGAATACAGGCTCCGTAGGGTCATACGACTCTAGGGTCATGCAGCGGCAGTGGCGTAAATCAACAGGATATTGAGTAAGTTACGTCGTTTATTTTTAATTTTTAATCTCTTAACGTCAGGAATAAAGATAAGAACTCTGCATTCCAACGCGTTTTAGTGAATAACATCGCTTGTTACAGTATATTCCAAGTGTACGCGGCTTTCTTGCAAAGAAGCGTAGGACAATGCGCAAGTGGAACTCCATCGAAACAAAGGCCGGATTATTCAGCGGCATTCTACAATCAAGACAGCATTTCCGCCTTATATGGTGGAGCCAACACCATCGCTCAAAGTTCCCAAACAAGGTAAGAATTTGATTTCTGGTCAAACGGGGGCTCGCGTTCTTGTAGTCAAGAAATAAAACTCGGCGGCGGTTATGCGTGGGCTTTTAGTCCAAACCAGTGGTAAAAACCTTTTAGTCCATTGCTGAAATATGGACAAAGCCCTTTTGGGGGAAAAATTATAATCCTTGATGTTTTCTTCACCCCGTGGGGGAAATGAGGCCAAGATGTTTCCCCGGAGGGGTCTGGGATGGCTGCGACCCCTTGGGTTCATCAAAAAGATAAGTAACATGCAGTCCACGTTATCATTGGGGCCCCTCCCCCACAATGGGTGTGGGAGGACAGGATGGCTGAAAAAAGTTCAGGATGGGTGTGGGAATCAGGATGGCTGAACAATATTCGGGGTGGTTTGGGGGGCTACAGGATGGGTGTGGGAGACCAGGATGGCTGAACAAAGTTCAGGATAGGTGTGGGGGGAAATACAGGATTTAACAATGTGGATGGTTTTGAGACTAAAAATGGTGAACAATAGTTCCCGGATGGGTGGGAGAGTACAGGATGGCTGAACACTAGTTCAGAATGGGGGTGGGGGACTACAGGATGGCTGAACAATAGTTCAGGATGGGGGTGGAGAGAAGGATGGCTGAACAATAGTTCAGGATGGTTTAGAGACTACAGGATGGCTGAACAATAGTTCAGGATGGGTGTGGGGGCTGGATGGCTGAACAATATTCAGGATGGGGGTGGGGGGGGATACAGGATCGCTGAACAATAGTTCAGGATTTTGGGGGGAAATACATGATGGCTGAACAATATTCAGGATGGGTGTGGGAGAGACAGGATACTGAAAAATAGTTGTATGGGTGTGGAGACTAAGGATGGCGAACAAAGTTCAGGGTGGGGTGGAGAGTACAGGATGGATGAACAATAGTTCAGAATGGGTGTGGGGGGATACAGGATGGCTGAACAATGTTCAGGATGGGGGTGGGAACTACAGGAT